>PVIH01003773.1:0-153481 GCA_004025045.1 Sigmodon hispidus
CAATAATACTTACATTAGCAAGAAAGGCTATTTAACAAATGGGAAAAACTTTGCTTTCATAGCTAAAGACAAAACTAAAGAAATAAATGATGTAGTGTGACTACAGCCCCAGTGTGGACAAGTGGAAGTTAACAGCCCGTTTATCTAAACTTGTATTGCATTACATTTCCCATTGACTTATATAATTCAAAATACTTAAAATTTGGTTTGTCTGTTCTTTGAGACAGGGTTTCTCTGTGTATCAACTCTGGCTGTTCAAGAGCTCATTTTATAGACCAGGCTGACCTCAAACTCACAGAAACCACCTGCCTCTGCTTCCTGAGTGCTGGGATTAAAGACATAAGCTACCACCTGGTTAGATGTCTTGATTTAAAAAGGAAGAACTGTTAAATTCTGAGGACTCTTGCAACCTAACTAGAATAAAGATTTTCTGACCTCACAGGTTGCTATCTTTTTAACATCACTTCATCTAGATACAATTCCTGGGTCATAAAGCTTGTCCTCATACGGTGTACAATGCAGAGACAAAGTGTATTCACAGAACTGTACAAACACCATAACTACCTAACTTCAAAGCCAACTTAGTCCTTGAGACAGTAGTTCTCAACTTGTGGGTTGTGACCCACCTCTATGGGAGTCATATGACAGATATTCTGCCTGTCAGATATTTGTATTACAATTTAGAACAGTAGGAAAATCACAATTATAAGGTAGCCACAAAGTAATCTTATGATCAGGGGTCACCACAACATGGGGAACTAACTGTATTAAAAAGTCAATCATCAGGAGGGTTGAGAAACATTGCCTTAAAGGAACCCTGAATCTATTATCAGTCCCCCATTTTCTTTTAGTTTCTGTACCTTTACCACTCCCCTGTTTACAGTTTACATGAGTGGAACTATATAATTGTGTTGATATATTATGTATCTAATAAAGTTTGCCTAAAGAAGAGAGGACAGAAGTAGCCACAGATTAAGCACAGAGGTCAGGGAGTCAAGACACAGCACCTTCAATCTTAGCACTAATAAGACAGAGGCAGGTATCAGTCTGGATCTCTGAGTTCTAGGCCAAACAGAACTAGACACACCTTTAATCCCAGTACTTGTGATCCTATGCCTCCATTCCCAGTGCTTGGGAATGCACATCCTAGCACTAAGAAGTTTGAACCAGGAAGTGAAATGGCTGGGAGAGAAAGAGACAGAAGGTGGAGAAACTTGAGTTCACCCCTTCTCTTTCTGCTGGGAACTCAGAGGCACTCAGTTTGAGGATTGAAGAAGGCAGGCCTGAGGAGTTGGCTGGGCAAGAAATGGCTGTGGCTTGTTCCTCTGTCTCTCCGATCTTTCAGCTTTTCCCCAGTATCTGGCTCTGGGTTTTTATTATTAGACAAAGTAGAATCTGTGCAATGTAATGCCAACAGTACATGGCATTACTTTGTTTCTTTCACTTAGAAGAAATTTCAACCTCACTTCTTTGTATTATATAATAATGCATTTCACGGGTATGGTAAATCACTTTTGTAAATTATTTGCTAATAACTTTTTGTGGTTTTCTATTTTAACCCCTGGGGATCTAAAGATGAAAGA
Source organism: Sigmodon hispidus (assembly GCA_004025045.1). Classification (NCBI taxonomy): domain Eukaryota; kingdom Metazoa; phylum Chordata; class Mammalia; order Rodentia; family Cricetidae; genus Sigmodon; species Sigmodon hispidus. The sequence continues at coordinate 1,584 of PVIH01003773.1, forward strand.
GGCCTTAATTTCAATACACTGAGAAAGATATCATAATGTGAGAGATATATAAAGAAAACAATAGGCAGATTAACAAAACAGTAGTAAAATATATAGCATCAGAATTAAGTTGGGACTAGGAAATAAACAGGAAATGACAAGAGTAAGCAAGCTATGAAGGCCTTTGATGTCATATCAAGAACTCTAGACACAGTCCTGCAAGGAATGGAGGCCAGTCCCCTCAGGAACGGCGGTTCCATCTTTCTTCACCCTTGTCCTGCAATGCCTCCCAGGGAAAGCCGGCCTATCTGCATGTATACCCACAGGCATCACAACTAAGTGAACTACATATTATGTCTGATTATTCAGTCAGAAAGTGACCCTTTTCTTTACAATTCAAAGCTTTACCATGTGCTAATATCTACTAGAAATTGAAATCTCAACAGTGTAACCACTGAGCATGTGGAGAATGTACAGCTGGATCAAAAGTAAGTATCTAGAAGGAAGTGAAAACAGATAGCCAGGGTTAACCTGGACTGTAACAGAGACGGGAAGAGCAAACTCCAGTGAAGAGCACAGATGAAAAAGGTCACCAGCAGCTAGTGATGAAGAAATGAATAGGTGTGATAATAGCTACATAGTCCTATACTTGACAGACAAAATAACTGAGCTGAACCATACCTACCATTTTTTTTCAACTCCCCAGGAGGTGGATATTATTAGCAACATTTTACAAAAGAAGAAACAAGCCTAAAGAAAAGTACCACACAACCATCCTTTGTCAAAACTATCCTTAGCACCAGACCTAAAATGCACAAACACAAGTCATGATGGTAATTTTTTATTTAATAAGAAGAAAGTAAATAGCAGACTAAATATCTTTTGAAATATACTAAATTTATCATACTGTCAAAAAAATTCTAAAATGAAAACTGATGGAAATGGATCACTGTTCGCTTAAAAAAATACAACATTTTCTCAGTTTTCAGCTAGCAAACCACTGTTTTTAAGGATGTAAGTAAAATGGCTGACGGGTTTTAAGACCACTATCTAAAGCTTTAGTCACTGCAAAACTCACTCAAAAATCTGTCTTAAAATTGGGAGAAGCACTTAAACACAGAATTGCAAGTGTAGGCAAATACCAGAAAATAACTAAAATTCAGTACTATTTCTCCTACAAAGACTATTATTAAGAACTATTAGATGATTTTTAAAGGACTGGTTAGTAAGTGAAATAGATTTTAGTGACACTGTAAGAGGGAAGAGTATGTATTCGAAACAGGGAAAAACAAAGTTTAACTAGCATCTTAGCTTTCTATTTAAAAGGACCACTTCCATGTCACAAAGCAAATGCACAAGCACAAGCAGGTTGGCATATCACCTATGCAGTTAAGTGCCCCAAAACTATGTAACTTAAAGCAAAAAAAGCTGCAGCAGGCAAAACAGCTCCTCAACAATTATTTCTTGCTTTTCAGAGCTAATGTTATTGACATCAATTAATTTTCAGTTTTACCAATTATAATTTCTAAGTTAAAAATATTTTTTGTTTGTTTGTATTAAGTGGTACTAAATCTTTAAAATTATAGTCAATGGAGCTATTTCTGCCTGCCTACACTTGAGAACTCACCACATATTCAATACTTTCTGGCAGCTATACACAGAAAAACAAAAAGAAAAGAAAAAAGGAGAGAGGAAGAGAGATCATCACAAATAGCCCATAATTAAATGATCACATTGTCTTGCATGCTTAATTTTTCCAAGCATCATTACTGTAATTTACATCTTGAAAATTAATCTTAAAGTAACATTAAACATGCAGCATACTACAACACTAAGTACCTAAACTTACAGAGAAGTAATAATTAACACAGTAATATTAATGCCATGTTCCTAATATCAAAAGCTAAAAATGTACTATTAAGTTTAAATGAAAATTTGAGCATACTTCCTAAATAGCAATTCTTGTATTAAGAAAGTATTTATTAAAGTAGTAAAAATGGCAAATAAAGATGATCAATTATAGTACTTCTTTTGTGTGCTCTACTCCCTACAGAAAAAATAGTATGTGTAATAATTATATAAAATTCAAACATGCAAAATTATAAAAAAAAATTACTGAAATAAAACAAAACATACTTGGTTTCATCCATCACTTCTACTTCTGCAGGGGCTGTGATGGGCGCATTTGATCGTCCTGCCGTGGGGTCATCTGTGTTTAACTCTCCATTTGTAGAACTTACAACCTGTTTTATAAAGAGAGAAAGAATATTTATATATATCAAACACATACATAATCATATGCAGTAAGATTAAAGCATTTAAATTAGAAAGTTAATATGAGAAACACAAAATAATTAGTAGATCAAAGCCATCTAATGTACTTTTGACTTATTTACTTTCCATCTTAAGACTTCTGCTTTCTGCTTCTTTCTAAAAACTAGCTGCTACACGGAGGTTTTCATCGGTTCTTGTATGCCCACCTTCTTTGGCACATTACTTATCTATAATCACTGAAGCTTCCAGTTCACACTGTCCATTTTAAGGAAGAACAGTACCATCCAATCACCTCACTGTTAGACCCCACATCTGTTCTGTAAGTAGGTCCTCTGAGATATTCCCCCAAACACATAGCCTATATAATCAGTTCTCACTACCTCTATTATCACTAGGACTCCAGTACCAAGATAAAATGATCTCTCCTAAGAGCAAAAAAGCCTATTAATTAGTCTTCTGTTTTGACTTGCATCACAAGTAAAATATATTATCCACATAGCAACCAGAGTGTTCCCTTTGAGGAATAAATCTATAATAATTCCCTTCTGAAAAGTCCCAACTCTTGGCTATTCATTTAACTTAGAATAATAGCTGTATTCCTTACCCCACATGCCATAGTCCTACATAACCTACTGTCTGCCTACATCCCTAATCCCTCAGCTCACCAGCTTCTAGCTAACACCTGTCAACTGTCACTGCCTAGGGTTTTACTCTTACCTATGGGTCTTCTTACTTCTCAGATTCCCAGAGAGCACTCTATGACAGGCTTTTTCTACCATATGCCTAAACTTTCCATGCAGAAACAGTCTCTTTGCTGTACTTTATTTTTGATTCTTTGTATGTTATCTGTGTTGATTTTTATTCATTTCTTTATTTTTATGTTCAATACATGGTATCTCTATCTAGCCCTGGCTATCTTGGAACTTGAATTCACAGAGATCTGCATGTCTCTGCTTTCCAGGTGCTAGGATTAAAAGCACACACCTATACATGGCTTCTTAAATTTTTGGTTTTCTCTTGATGTTATTTTCTGATTCATGTACTTTGTTAATATTCTACCTGTATTAAAACTGTTTCATGAGACCAGTAATCTCATCCTGCTCTGTAATATACCTGACATAGAACAGGCACTCTGTTCATTTGTCAGAATAAATGAACATAGCTATGCATGAATGATATTCTAAAACTTTTAAGATTAAAATAACAAAATCCCTAAATTATCCAAGATCCTACAAATTCATTTAATTACCCTATTTTCTCCTTCCTCTTAATACTAAACTTGACAAGATACATCCCACACTTCTCTTATTCCTATGGTTCTTCTATCCACTGCCTTCTCTCATCACTCATCTGCTCTGTCTTTACTTTCAAACATAATTACCTTAAAAACAGCTACTAAGTCGAAAAAACGTATTTTGTAAGCTTTGCTTAGTCCTCATTTTCCTACACAATTCTGTATCTGCATCAGCTGATCACTCTTATCCGTATATATTTATACAGAGTCTATATTAAGATGGATCCATACCCAAAACTAGTCAATTCACTAACAGCAAAGCAAGCATGAGAAAGATATCTTGATTTTCTAAATCATGCTGTCCTCAACTATGAAATGGAAATGGTAGTGTCAATTTAACTATCAGGCTGAAACGGGACCAGAGATCAATCAGTGGTGCCCATCACCACTCTGGCCCGGCCTTTTGCAGAGATATGTTACAAAGGAAGCATGAAAGAACAATGCTATAGGGAAGCCCAAATTAATCAGCTAAGCAAATATATTTTTAAAAATTTTACAAGTCAAATTCTAAAAAATGGGTTTATTTAGTTGGTATTCTAGGATTATAACTAAACTAGAAGGCTGAAACGTCAGTGTCAGACTGACTTGTTTTCAGGGAAGCTTATAAAAATAACAGATAATCTGAAGTTTGACATTTCAGAACATAATCAGGTGTCTTATAATTTGCTGTTGTAATGCTTAACAACACTTTTCTTTGTCACCTCAACTTTAAAGGGGAAAAAACCCAACCATATCGTAGTCAGTATTTTAAGAAATTGACTGAAAACAGGAAGAGAAAGCCCACAAGCAACTCCAAAAGAAGCCATTCTCATAGAAAAGACAAACTGGGCTAAGACAAAGCAGCACCTTTATCAGCAAAAATTTGCAGAGAAACTGGTTGAGACAGGGATCTGCCACACCACCTAGGCTGTCACTACCTCCCAAGTGCTAGTATACTAGGCTCATGGTCAAGGATTTTCAAAGGCAAAATTAATACTTTCCAATATAACAAATTCATAAAACTATTCTACCTCCCTGGTTCCTATCTTATTTCTTGCAGGTATGGTTACCAAGCATAGAACACAGGTTCACAATGTTAATGAATCAGACAGCCACCTATCCATTAAATAAATCAGAAATACTAAAACACATACATACCAGCATTCTCTAAGACATTCATTAAAAACCATCCTGATATATGAAATACAGTTAAAAGAACATTTTTCAGTTTATTGAATCCATACTAGTAAACACATAAATCACTACATACTCTGAAAACTATAACTAGAGAATAATTAATAGTTGTCTTTTTAAAAAATGACACCACAGTAAAATAGCTTTCTCACGCACTGCAGATGTGATTCACCACATACAGTTTTCATTGTCTTTCAACCAAGATAAGGTAGATTTTTCAATTTAACTTTCACTAATAGAGACATTGATCATAGCAAATTTCTCTGAGTATCCAAATCTTTGGAGAAGTTAATGTAAAATGTTACTAATAAAGAAGATCACAATAAATAAATCATACTGATTCATACTAATTAATGTTACTCACCAGAAAATTTCTAAACTAATGAGGATAGAATTATTTACATAATAAGAACAATAACTACATCCTTTTACATAGGCTCTTTTGAAAGTGTTAGTTCCCCAGAAAACTATGGAGAGAAGATGAAGAAATTATAACAGTCACTCACTTTTGTTCCTCATTATTAACTCTGCATTTTTTACAATCTGATACAGAAGACTAAGACTAGTTTTAGAATTCTGTTTAGAAGGTCATTTACACAATAAGCACAACTGAGAGCTATCTGCAAAGTAATAATTACCCTTCTCCTGTTTAACTATGTACATCTGCTACCACTGCAAGATCTTCCGTTTGCAACATTTTCATGTCTGTACTATCTGTATTTGAACCTGATACTATACATGCAAAGATACCAGACTGTTTACTACAACGATATATATTATTCCTTCATTTTCCTTAACAGTACCTGGCTGCACATGTCTTTTAGATGATTTGTGATTCTATACCTTTCTTGGCCTAGGTTCTCAATCACATCATTCCTCAAATAAAAAACTTCTCAATCATAAAATATTCCCAAACAATCAGGAGGCCATTCAACTATCCTTAAGGTTTTTCTTTTTCCTTTGGTTTACAATTGCCAGCAATCATCGTAGAATCCATTTTCAATGGCGGTGAGCTAAATTGAAAGGCTCAGCTATGATGGAATTGGAAGTTGCTACTATCTGTTAAGACCAGTATATTTTAAGACCTAAGTTTTAGAGATCTGATCAGCCAGATAGAAACAACCAAACTGGGGTGGCAACTGTGCTCCTAATTTCCTAGCCCCCAGATCTAGCCACATTCTACCTTCTAGTTATATTTCAAATCATCTCACCTCTACTACTCATTCCTGAAACTGGGCTATAGACTTTTTTGAGTTTTTTGTTTGTTTGTTTTGGTTTAGTTTTTCAAGCCAGGGTTTCTTTGTGTAGCAGCCCTGGCTGTTCTGAAACTCCCTCTTTAGAGTTAAGACCTAGTTATCCTCAACTTCACAGAGATCCGACTGCCTCTGCTTCCTGAGCACTGGGATTAAAGGCACCACCAATGGCCTGCCAACATTTTTTGGCACTGTAACCCAGACTATGAAATTGGGGCAGTTCTCCTTCAGCTTCCTAAGTGTTGAGATTGCAGGCATGAGCTAACATGCTCAACTTGTGTCTCTGACATATACTTCTCTTCCTTCAATCAAGTCTCTACCAAAGTAATCTTTTAAGCTTCCAGGGATGAAGACAGGTTGAAGCTGCTTCTCTATGACATCATAAAGAAGAGTCAAGATAACAAAATTTAGACTTGATTCAAAAGAGATACAGTGGAAGAACACCAGAAACAAAGTGATAGAATCCAAGGTAAAAATAGATGAGGCAAAAAAATAAATATAAAAATAAAAGAAGCTTTTCACAGCTCTCCAGGGGAGCAGGGACATGGCTCCTGCACAGCTCTCCAGAGGAGGAAGAGCACAGAAATGCAATCTAGAGTTACACAAGGAGACCTTGGAAAGGGCACTAGTAACCCTGTCCAAAGAACAAGCACTCAGTTTACACAAGCCTTATAAGAACTTCAGAGTTCAGTTAGATAGTGACTCCTCTGGTGTAACAAGTTGTCAGTGTAGAAGAGGTCCTTTCTACCACGCCCCATACCTCAGAGTGCTGTGGCCAGGTGTCAGCTTAAGAGGAGACTTTGTGTTTAAGACTAAATTACCCTGGGAGCCTGATAACAAGGACCAATCAAAGTCCTGGAGCCTGGAACCAACCCAACAAAGCTTTAAGTGAGAGATAATTATAGCAGGCAGTCATAAAGAAAGAGTCAGTAGCCTGAGCTGGGACAGCAAAGGGTACAGTGGTCAGTAGCCCCACCCTCAGTCACTAAGAGCTTGCCTATGGCCTAAGAATTACTATGAATTCCAAGAAGCACAAGTCAGTCATTAGCTGATAAGCCAGCCTCTGAAACCAAATTTCTGCCATAAGGTTCACTGCCCTATGAACTAAGAACTCTAAAGTACCAGTGGACTGCCTCTCATCTGCAGCCTCCAGCAGAATTCAATACTGAACAGGTTTTCAAAATGTAGATACTTTGTGAAGGTGTATTCTTTTAATCCCAGCATGCACAGGCAGTAGCAGGCTGATTCTCTGTAGGTTTAAAGACAGCCTAGCCAATGTATCTAAGTCCAAGCTAGCCAGAGTTATATAAAGAGACCATGTCTCAAAAACCAAACAGTGGGAAATGGGTTTGAATGCTGTGTTTGCTTCTTCAACTCCTCAATACACTAAGGAGACATTTCTGACTAGAGCATTTAGATGTCCCCAGGTGTACAAAACAGATGGAAAGAATCTGTGTGGTCCATGAAATGCAAAACTGAGAGTCATCAACAGACTCTCAAAGGAGAGTCTACATAAAAGAGAAGCTACTAGAAGGAAAGACAGTTTTGTCAGATACCCAATACTTGTCCAGTCCAGGCTCAACACCAGCCAGGAGAAAGAAGAGAAAAAACAAAATAAACAAACAAAAAAACAGACTCTCCAGTTTCAACAGATCCCTACCTACCTTCATGCCTCTACCTAAAGACACCAATTCTATTCTTTTCAAGTGAGATAACTTTATTTTAGATGGTCACCTCTACAAGCAGGTTATTTTGTAATGATTGCCCCAGTTCCTATTGCTTCCATTCTTCCAACAACCATCCAATTCCTTTTTATCTTTCTAAATTGTATCTGGGCTTACTGCTGTGTCCTATGATGAAACTTCTGTTATTATGAACTGGGCAATATTCTGGTTATGTTCTTTTAATTTATATTGTTAAAGGTTTACTAACATACACTAATTGGGTATAAAATAAGTTTCATTATGTCATTTTCACACAGGTATATCATGTATTTTATTCCTCCCCCAGTACCCTCTCTGGTTCCCCTCCCACTTCTCCTGATCCTATTCCTCTTCTAGGCTTGCCCTCCTAAATTCATGTCTTTTATGTGTGGGGGAGGGGACTAGAGTAGCATGAAAACATGAGCTACAGGTCACTTGCAAAGAAAGTACTGGTAACTTACAAGTGGCTACAGTACTAAACATGAGGCTGAACCTTTAGGACCCACAAAGAAGGTACTCTAAGACATTACCTTTTTCCCTCTATGTTTTTCTATTTTCCTCTTATTATGTTTTTAGCAGTGTCTTAATTTTACTTTATGTGTTTTTTTAAAAGCCTTTTATTTCTTCTTTCCCTGTTCCTTTCCTTTAGTTTTATAGAACATTACATTATTTTTGCCATTTTCTGTTCTACAGTCACCGGAAGTGTATCAACGGACAAATGAACACTAGTACCTTTCAAAAAGTCTTTTAAAACAGAAAAGAAACCGAAACTATTCCAAAATCAACCTTCAAAAAAAAAAAAATGCTACTGATACCAAAACCAGATAAGGAAACAACAGAAAGTGTCAATCAATTTCCTTGATGGACAGAGATTCAAAAATCCTCAATAAAATATTTACAAGTTAAACTGAAAAACATTAAAAAAAATACTTCATGATTAAATTTACTTCACCACAGGGAATGCATGTAAGATTTACTATGTACACATAAATAAATGTAATTCTATATGGAAATACGTTGTGGGAGGGTCTTCTATATGCTGTGAATATGTCTTGTTCTCACTGGTTGATAAATAAAGCTATGTTGGCCAATAACCATGCAGAATAAGGTTAGGTGGTAAACTCAAACTAAACAGAGATGGAGAAAGAAGGAATCGAGGCAGAAGCTGAGAACCACCCAAGAAGCAAGATGTGAAAGAACCATTAAGCCCCGGGGCTCATGACAACACAGATTAAAAGATATGAGTTGTTTTAAATGTAAGACCTAGTTAGTAATAAGCATGAGCCATTGGTCAAACATTTAAAATTAATATAAGCCTCTGAGTGGTTCTTCAGGAAGAAGTGGTGAAAGAGGTTCATCTATTTACATAAATATACTTGGGGAAAAAAAATTACATGAATATCTCACTAAATGTATTAACAGAGTTCTGTATCTCCATAATAAAAGCTCTGGAAAAACAAGGAAGAACAAAACAGAGTCACAGATGGTTTCTTAGTAGCAACGTTTTCTTGGGTCAGCACTGCTTGCTGGCAGCAAACAGTCACAGCTTTTTAAAGAGAAGCTTCCCGAATCAGCCTTCGCAGCAAAAACCCACACAAGGCTCATTTAAGAGGCCCTACTACCAAATATTTAAATGAGGTTTATGAACAGCAGGTAGTAGTGCTTTACTTGGTGACAGTGTGGAGCCTAAAATTCCCCAGAGTTGGGGGTGGTAAAGGTGGTTCCTATCTGTACCTCCCCAAATAGAGGCAGATTAAGGGTGTGATCAGAAAAAGAGATAAACAGTAAAGATAGATTCAGGTGAGAAAAAAAGAAAAAAGAAACAAAAAACTCAAAATGGCTTATAGTGTGTTTAAATATATATATGTATGTGCATATATATATGAATGCTAGGAAGAAAAAAGGAAAAAGGATAAAGTCACTAAAAAAGAAATAGAATAATAATAAGCCACAAAAAATGAAAAAATACACGGAGAGACTGGATACTGTATGTTATGTTGTCTTTGAATTGTTTGACTACTGAGGAAGGAGCAAGAGCTGCCAAGAAACATTTAATTATAAAAGCTACTGGATTAATCTAACCTATATATTTTGTAAATGCCTTGACTTCAAAATTGAAGTCAAAAGGTATGTTACTTTAGAGAAGAGGTTTTCTTTTTATTTCCACAGGAAATGAGATTGTGGATTTATTCTGGGTTAAGAAAGACCAGGTTTGATCAAGGAAGACCCTCTGAAAACTTTCTGATGGGAAGAGATGGCCACATCAGCTTCAAGGCTGCCCACTAAGATGATCCAACTTCAGGATCCCCATAAGATCGTCAGCACCGCCAATCAGCATGAAGCATTATGGAAAGCTACGCCTGAATTCCCAAAATATTGCTTATAAATGTTTGTTTTCATTATAAATGGTTAATGGTCATAGTCTCTTTTTAGAAAAAAGGGTAAGATATAATATAGAAATTATTTTAAAAGACAATTATTGAATGTACTTTAATCTAAAAAACAGCTGTTAATCTCAAAATATTTTACATTGGTATGAATTTTGGCTTATTTGTGTAAATTTAAGGTCAATTTTGTTATACTGTATGTAGATTTCTACTCTTGTTTAAGATATGTTCATGTAACTTATTTAAATTTGTATAATTAAAAATACAGATTAACAATCATCTATGATAATCAAACTTAGAGTCATGTTAGACTTTTTTAGATATAAAAAGATATATTTCAATTAGACAGGCAATCTTCAAACACTTCAAAGGCCTATAGAAAATAGCATTTAAAATATTTTAAGAACTTGGACTATTCTTAACAGTGAGACATGTTCGATCTTGGCAATACCAATAAACTTTAAGAGGATGATGGGCATCAAAGAAACTCCATATGGGATTTACTTTCCATATGGCAAAAGTTAGCCACTGAGCAAGAAGATTGTTCTTGCCTTGATTGCTTGACAGTATGCTATACAAACTGAACATGCAGGACCCACAGGAGCATGACCTCTGGAATTTTGCCAGAACAAGCTGAGATGATCCTTCAGGTTCCTGCTTCACAGAGACTGCCAGACATTCTGCAGGACACAGGGAGAAGCAATTGATAAACTATGCCAGAATGGATCGAGCAGTCCATCAAATTTCTTGCTTTACTAAAAAAGTATAGGCTGAAGATGGGTGCCCTAGCGTTATAGAGGAACTTTAGGTAACTGTTCAGGCAGCCAAATGTCTCTGTCATTTACTCAGCTAATATTATAATCTCCTGTGGTCTTTGATGGAGTTGAAGATTAGACAGTTATAATTATAGTTTTCCTTAGTTATAATAAAAGGTAAATTAGATATGAAACTTTGAACTCACAAGGATAAGGTAGATGATAGAATATTTTCTTTAATTTTGTTAAATACAAATAGATTAGATATTGTAACTGTAGTTCTTATTTGATAGCTTTTTGTAATTTTGCTATGTTGAAATTGAAACCTTCCTTTTTGATTAGACAGAAAAGGAGAAGTGATAAAAGATGTCTTTCTGTATGCTGTGAGCTACCATTGGATAATAAAGGAACTGTTTTGGTATATGGCGAGCCAGTTTATAGGAAGGTGGAAAATTGAAGCAGATAAAGGTGAAGGAGGGCAGAATCACACAGAGACACTGCAAGCTGCTACCCAAGAAGCAAGATATAAAGTAACACAGGTAAGCCACGAGCCATGTGGCAATACAGATTGTAAAAATGAGTTAAGTTGAAAAAGCTATTAAGTAATAAGCCTGAGCCATAAGCCAAATAGCTTGTAATTAATATAAACTTTTCTGTGATTATTTGAGGCTAAGCAGCTGCAGAACTGCAGGTCTGGCCCTCAGACCAAATAAGTCAGAAACTTCCGGCTACATGTATGTGTGACGGTGATGTGCATGATTGTATATGTTTTTTCCCACATATTGGAGGCCAGAAATTGACATCAGGTATCCTTTTTTTATTGTTCTCCAATTCCTTTGTTGAGAAGGGGTCTCTTGCTGAATCCAGAGCTCACTGACTCCTGCTGCCCTAGCAGGTTAGCTTTCCTGGGGATCCTATCTCTGCTGAGGTTGTGAGTATGTACAATGACTCGCTTTACATAACTTTATGCTTCCCCAGTACCTTCAGAATAAAATTAACAATGATAAATATTATGGCCTTCACAATTTACAACCCACATGCCTCCTAGTTTCATTTCTTATAAACACTCATATCTACTTTTAAGGGGAACAAAGCCAGGTGGCTTGGTGAAGCCATGGTTGCCTTGTTCCAGGTGCTGTGCCTAGGCATAAACACTGGCCATTTCTGCTGAGCCAGCTTGGAGTCTACCTCTGTGTCTGGTTGTAATGATATATTGTGTTGATGTATTGTATATTTAATAAAAAAAAAGTCTTAGATATCAGAGGACAGAACCACCCACAGAGCCAAACCCTGAAGGTCAGTGATGAGCCATGCCTTTAATCCTATCACTTGGTGGTGGTGGTGGGGAGGCAGTGGCAGAGATCCATGTGTGACTTCTTAACAGAACCAGGAGTTAGTGGCACACACCTCTAATTTCAGCACTTGGGATCCCATGCCTCTGCTCCCAGTACTTGGGAAACACACACCTTTAATCCTAGCACTAGGAAAGTTGGACCAGGAAGTGAGGGAGTTGGGTAGGGGAAGAAAGATAAAGCGGGAGATGGCAGGCTGAAGATGGCAGACTTGAGGTCTAAGGATTCAAGGTTGGCTAGGTGAGAAGTGGCTGTGGCTTGTTTCTCTTTCTCTCTAATATTTCAGCTTTTTTTCTTACTGAATATACAATGTATCACCACACTTGGTAATTGATGATACAGATCATCAAATGAGAGAAGGCCAATGAGAGAGCCAACACAGCCAAGGAAATGGCTGACTGCCAATGAGAAACTAAGAGGGGGATATAAGTTTGCCCCATATGCACAAATAAACAAGTGTGCAAGAGTCTGTGTCTGCCTCTCAACTGACTCCCAGAGTTTGTGTCTTCTCAATCCATTCCCCCACCTCTACCCAGAGGTGCCCAGATAAAACATCCTGCAACATCTACTGAGTTCAATTCCTAATTGTACTCCTCTCCTCAACAACTTCATGCATGCCGTTTTCGCTGCCTAAGAAACTCTTCTTTCCCCTACTGCCTTTTTCAGCTGATTATCATTACTGATTCTTTTGTATTTTGTATTTAGCAGTTTTTACATGAAAATTTTAATCATTAATCTAGATCATTTTTAGGTATTTTTCTCTAAATATTCTCCTAGCTAGCACTGTGCTACCTACCTATCAGAGGCTCCTGTCTCTCCGTTTTTTTTGTTTTGTTTTTTTTTTAATTCCATGAGCCCAGAACAGTGCCTAACAACTAAAATTAACTTCATAGATATTTCTGAATAATGAATGGCCAAAATTATGAATGGATAGGTCTCCTTCCCAGCAATATTCGATTACAATGATTCCATGGGCTAACAGAGATGGGCACACTAAGTATTCGCCAGCGGTTCTCCAAAACATACATAGGCAAGAACAGACTTAAAAGTAATATCTTCAGATATACTAATTTATCTTCATTCTTCTAGCAGAAAGAGCTTACTAGATGTATAGCTACATATTTCCATCATTTCACTAAATAAATACAAATAATAAAAAGTGAATTTGACAATGTTTTCTATTGTTATGGCTTTATACTTGACTTTTAGGAAATGAATAAAATAAATTTGTAGAAGCAACTGATTGACTGTACTTAGCACTTTGAAAACCTCAGTTCTCAATATACTTTTTACAAAATTTTCACGGCAAAACTAAGAGGTAAAAATATTAATAATCCTCCATTTACTGATAAATAATTCAGCATACAAAATTTGAACTAAATCTATTGTACCACAATATCATCATTTTAGTAGTACATATATCTGGCCTGTTAAATTATTAGTATTCAGGAAAGGCAGAAAGTTCAAGTTTAGATTCTACTACTCAGTTTCTACTAAAAGCTCATGAGGGGAAGGGGGTGGAATATATGATTCAGTCAATAAAGTGGCTACCATGCCAACATAAGAACACATTTGGATTCCCCAATATTCTCATAAAAACCCAGGTGAAGACAGTAAAGTCTGCAACTCCAGCATCAGGTAAGTAGAAACAAGAAGATTTCTAGAGCTCACTGGCCATCCAGTCTAGCCAATCAGTTAGCTACAAGTCTGGGGAGAAAACCTGTCTTAAAAAAAAAAAAATCTGTCATAGACCACCATATAATTACTGTTCAGAATACATTATATATACTACACATACAGCATACCCAGAATAAGGATTATCCTATGTGTCTTTAAGTCAAATTTCAAGAAATTCCATCATGGTCAGTCAACTCTAAAAAGCCTAGAATGTTTAATGGAGCTTCACTGATCCACATAAAAAAAGCTACAGTGATGGGGGTTACAGCTGACTAGGAAAAACCTATTGAAGGTAACTGCTATGGCTGGGCTTGCAGCTTCATGTTAGAGTTTTTGCCTAACGTACTAAGATTATACACACACACACACACACACAATTTGATCCTTCAAAAAGGCCAAAGCAAAAATGACTGTTTAAAAAAAACTCTGTACCACTTCCCTTTATAAGACCATGAGAAGAACACATCACATTGCTTTCCTTCCCTTTTTACCTTTATTAGGATCCACTATAATATTCAATTATAATAATCACAGTAGTTTTTAGGTACTTTCCATCCATTTTTTAAAATTTAGATTTCTATAGTTTATACAAAATTATAATTCAAATAATTCTGAAAAATAATAAGATAATTTGCAAATGAACTACATTTTGAAATGAAATAAGATTCTGGAATTGCCATACTGATAGTAAATTACTCACTAAACTTTTAAAAATGTTTACTATATTAAGTCAGCTTAAGACTGAAAAGACAGGAGTTAGAGGAAACTGTGGTTGGCATCTTAAAAAAAGGGGGAGTGGGAAGAAATGCAAAAAAAAGACTGAAAAGAAATGAAGCCAATAGAACGAACATTTCTTATTTTTATCTATGTATTCATTCTATTACTAGAATTGTACTGGGTAAACTGACTGCACACTGAATATTATAATGAAGCTGGATGTAATCTCGATGGACAGAAAAGTTTTGGAGAAAAGGAAAAAGATACAAGTACTCTAAGGGAAAACTGTATGAACTGCAGATGTGATGAAACAACATCAAATCACTTCATCCTGGGAATGCAGAATGTATGGCTTTCTAAGGCTTGAAGACCAACCTGGCCTCAGCCAGTACAAACTGGTCTTACACACGTCTTAAGATGTGCTCCAAAGCACTTCCAAAGCCAACCTGGGCCTTGATGAGGGTGAAGTCTTAATACAAAATTCTAAACCAGTGGAGAGACTGCTGCCTGCATTCACAGACACCAGCAAATCAAAGTCTTTTCTCCTGGCTGGGGGAGGGTTTGGGAAAGAGTATTTAAGGTTCCCCCTCCCTAATAAAATTGAACTTGCTTGTTTCAACTTGTCCCTGGAGGCTGTGTCATTGCTCTTCATGCCATCTTTCCCTCCCCCAAGAGAAAATAGCAGGGCCCTGAGTATAGAGGCAACCCCAACTCCTGGCCCCTAACCAGAGTCACCCCAACAACAGAAGGGAAAAACAGATCCAAAGTAATACTATAAATGGTAGGACAGATTTCTATGAGAGCTGTAGTTGCTGCAGGTCTCCCCAAGCACTAGCAGAACATGTGGCATAAAAACAAGAGAACTCAGAAGCAAGAAAAATACGTGTAAATGTTTTAGGCAAACCAAACATCCTTTGCTCACTTAGCTTTTTCAATGATATGAATTCAGACACTCTTGCCTGAGCCTGTCACTCCTAAGTTCATAAAGCTATTCAAATACTTCTACTACATATTACTAAAAATTTATAATTTTTATATATAAAAATGGACAGTTACATTAATTTACCTTTAAAATGTGATGGTGAAGAAACAAGATACCACCTAAGACTTAATTTTAAAATTTAAATAAAATGATTCAATGTAGATTATTCTAATTAATAATGTATTAAAAAGAATGTAAAATTAATAAAATATAATGGGAAACTGTTCAAGGAGGAACAAAACCAGAACAGAAGGTTTTCAAACTGAACAGGATGAGATAACATTCGTGGTTACTTTAAGCTATTATTTAGAGTGCCTTCATAGCCACTCTAAAGACCTACAAGGCTGCAGCATGCCTGTCTCTACAACACCACTGAAATAGGGGCCGGTAGTGAAGAGCAGCAGCTGGCTGTTCTAATGAGGAAGTGATGTAAAGAGGAAGGAAACCATAAATCAGGACCTGCTTTAAATGTGCAGAAAGCACAGCTTACTTCGTATCTATACATGTACATAGCACAGCAGCTATTTTCTCTAAGTGCAAACAAGGCCATGTTTCCAATACAGATGAAAAAGTTCAGATTTCTATGAATGAAACTTGAAGGAAGCAAAGTCGGTAAAAGGGAAAAAAGTTTTGTAAGTGTTTTATTTAAAGCATTAATAAAAATATTTAGCTTAATAGTTAAATATCAAGCTCAATTCATACTACAGTTCACTTTTTCTAACTTGCTGTATGACTTAAATACTATTGCGTGTACTTGCAAAAATAAACCAAGGCAAACTGTAGCATCCCTGGTGGTCTTCCTGGACCATGTTAACTTTGGTTTTGGTTAAGTAACAAAGAAATAGAATTATGGACAGAATTTGGCAACAAGCTTTCATAAGGATAGAGTATCATGCCATGAGTTCAAAAAAAAGGTTAGTTGTAGAAATCTGGGGAATAATCACTCATGCAAAAGTCAGAAAATACCTGTACCGAGCCACCATGTCTGTCTGCTGCAAGGTGAGCTCTCAAATGGTGGGGATTTGCCTGCTGGGAGTCCCAAGCTGCCCTGTGGTCTGCCGACTGCCATTTATTTAATGCATGTGGCATGAATGGAAGAAGAAAAACCCAATATGTTAAACATCTCATCCTTATAATATACAAAACAAATGTATAAAAGGAAATTTAAAATATCCTTACTATTCTGAATTATACATACAGTTATTTATCTCTGAAGATTAAAGATAATTTTTATTATTAAAGAGTAATGATCAGCAATAAAAGTTAAAATCATAAAATTTTAGGAGTAAAGAATTTGGGAGGTCACAGACTCCACCAAGTTCCTAAGTGAACTAACGGAGAGCCAGGGAGGAAAGCTGACATCAGGCCACCACTGGAAAGCAACACTGTGCTTTCTTCCAGGATCCTCAGGGGTTCTTCCATGAAGAGCTATTTTTAGCAATGTGAAAAAATAATTCTTAAAAGGTTGTTGAAATCTCAGGAAATGTGTCTCTCATCATAGTCTGTTTCTATTGAAAGTATAACAGGGGAAACAGAAAAGGTCTTTGAAAAGTAAAAACAATGCACAATACGATGAGAATATAACACAACAAACATTTCTTTTTTTTTTTTTAACTGCATCTAATTAAAGAGCCTTTTTTATAAATAGACTGAAAACTGAATTTTCTTAAACCCCTTGGAAAATTTGTTTGGGAATAAGTAAAGGCTACTATAGTGTTCAGGTAGTAAAAATTAGAATGGCTTCTTAATGGCAATCAATTTCTCTATTTCAGGAACATACATTAAGTACTAACAAAAGAGGAAGTTCTTACAGTTTGGTTCTGATAACTTCAGAGAAAACCCTCATTTCGTGGATAAAGCCCTGACATGCAACACTATCCTGAGGTCACGGACCCAGCAAAGCATCGTGAGGTGTCCAACCAGAGCAGGTATCAGCAGAGTTGTACCAAGCTCCCGACACTGACTATAAATATCCCCAAGTCTCTTGTGCTCTTTTTTTCTTTCTCAACCAAATTCCACAAAAATCTTGCCACAAAGTGCCAAGTATGCTCGGCTAGAGGAAGCCTAAGTACACGAGAGGCCAGAGTCACCCTTTTTGGGAAAGGTAAACTTAAGTAGAAGGACATGGCAGGGGAATCATTAACTTAAACTGTACAGTGAGAAACTACACAAGCCATGGCATAAAGTTAGCCATCAAAACCACTGTGAGAGCTCTATCTTTTCATCACTCTCTAATTGCACAGTCAGAATTAGTGGATTTATAGCTGGCACTGAAATAAATTACAGGAAATCAAATCTAAAAATAAAAAAGATGCTAAATATGAGACAGATATCTGTGGCAGCTGGCAGCTGGTGACAGACCTCTGTAAGAAAATATTAAAAACTATGTGCATCATTCTATATAAACACTAACACATACCTAACATCTTCTAAGTAACAGTGGTGCCCCTGAACTTCAACCACTGACTCTGTTCTGTTTGCAGTCATTATAATGTCCACCCTTTTAAAGAACTCATGGTTGCCCTCTTTTGAACTGTGAATCATGGGGTCTATCATTTAAAACAAAAAACAAAAAAACCTGTTCACTGATGCATGGATATTTAAGAACTTTTTCTATGCACATAATTTTTCTTTAACGAGGAGAAATACTGCATAGCCCTATCCCAAGGGATTTACTGAAACAGTATACATAAATAGAAAACCTTCCTTGTATTTAGTGCAAAAAGAACTACAAAAAAAAATACAGAACTCACCCTTAGAAAATTTACATTAAAATATCTATGTCTGTGATAAGTAGAAAGTTAGAAGCCTAAAAGTATTTAAATTATGATGCAATCCAGTTCTAAAGGCTTCTCTTACTACAGTATCTTACTACAGCAGCTTGAGCAGAGAAGTTTACAAAGGACCAATCACTGACATTTACAGACAGGACCAATCACTGACGTTTACAGACAGGACCAATCACTGACATTTACAGAGAGGACCAATCACTGACATTTACAAAGAGGACCAATCACTGACGTTTTTCCCAGGAACATCCAAGAAATTAACTCTAGTTTAGAAAACGGAAACACCAGATCTCAACTGCTGAGCCCTAGAATTACAGAGTTATCTTGTCAGATTATTCAAGTTATCAACTGATCACATTTTGTAGTTGAATTAATTCATGAGACTTCTCATTGTGCCAATTTTTCTGTCAAACTCTAAAATCAAATCTGTCTAAATTATCTAAACCACACGTTGTTAAATGCGCTCTAAAGTGAGCACTTTGTGTAGCTGCAGGAACTCATTCTGCCCTTCAGTTTTCATCTTTTAGACCATCCCTTGGACTTTAATGGGATAAAAGAAGTAAGAATAAAAAGAGGCAAGACAGAATCTAAACAGGGCTGAAACCAAGAACTTCTAGACACACTCTAACTCAAGGAGATAGGAAAATTCTTAGGCAAAAAGAAAATCCACTTGCCAAAAGAGACATTAAAACATTGCTGAAGTTTTCAGCAGCTGCCCATGCTCTCCCCAGGAAACAAGAACTCTTCACTCTCGCTTATGTCAATCACTTTCTTATATGCCTGGTCTCCAACCTAGGCTCTGTTCCACACAAGCTAGACTGCCTTATGTTCCTCAAACAAATAATCTATGATTCTTGCTCCTCTGTTGCCTGTCTTCTTTCTCTCCACCTCTTCATCTCTTTCCTCCTCTCTTTTTCTTGTCTCCTGCTCACTACTCTTAAAATGCTGTTATTCCAATATTTTCCTAAAAGAAGTCCATTTACTCCGCAAGCTCATCACAAGAAACAACCTTTTCTGTGAATACAGCATATCTTCCAAATGGTATACTCTAAGCATATATTCCAAGTGTTAGAGTGTATTCTACTTCAAAATATAGTTCTCTGTGCATTTATTGCAAAATTCATAAGAACAATACCATCCTTGCATTCAGATTTACTGAGAATAAATTTATATTCTATTCTATTTAATTCTATTAGAATTCTAATTAAAAATTATATTCTAGAAGTTAGCATGTATCATCACTACTTTATAGGTAAAAAGATAGGCCTTAGAAAATTGAACACATCATGTTTGTCTGCTTCCAGGGGTGAATGAGCTCTTAAATAAACACTGCTTAGTCACTCAGTCTGACAATTATCCTGAAACTAATGGTGAAAACTGAAAGTTTCCTGGAAACACAAGTAGTTTCAATCCTTTCATGTGTATATGGTGTGGCCTACTGATGAAAATTATACATCTCAATAATGAGAGTAAAGCTGTCTTATGCAAAGGGCAGCAAACCTGGTGTTTAGACTGCTGCATCTTATCTCTGTGTTGGTGTGCGTCCCTGTTGGATGACAGAGCAGGATCTTGCTGAACTGCACCCACTGGAGTAGGCTGCAAGAGAAAAACAATTAGTGCCGAATGACCTGCTTAGTATTCCTATCTAAAATAGTTTCATTAGCTGCTTAAAAGAATCAATAAATCAATACATAATGCTGTTAAGTAAATTAAGTCTTCAAGAAGCAACGTTGTTCTCAAACACATTGATAAAAGCTTCTGAGATAAGGAAAAAAAGACAGAAAACATAGCTACTTTTTAAAGTTATTTTTAAGACATTTTTCTAATGTATTAACTTTCATAGGTATAAAGGGTCTTCTAATGGTCTTATTAATTTTGTTACTTTTTCACATTAAAAATAAAAATGTATTTATGAATCTCATATCAATGCTAATATACAAATAAAAAATTACAAAATTTAAAATACTTCTTAAATAATAAAATTATATATTTAACATCCTGACTCAGAGAAGAAGCTTTTAAAATTCTTAATCTTGATCAAAGTAGAATATTATTTACTATAGAAAAATAGCAATACTATAATACTATAAGAATACCAAATAGAAATATATTTGACATTAAAAAACAAATTAAGATAGAATATTCAAAATAACTCATCATCCTTTTATAAAAAGCAGAAAATCCAGAAGTAGATCTTGTATAAAATCCCAAGTATGGTGATCCCTGAAGAAATGTTCCCAAACAAAAAATAAAAGAAACTCCTTATAAACTGTTACCAATCATCAATAAAAATATTCAATGCTATTAAAATACTATAAATAGCTTTTTACTATAACAGCATAAAGTACCCACCAACTGTTTACCAATCCAGTCGTATTCATAATCAAACATATATCCTTTGCGATCAAACAAGTCGGTAAAGAGCTTTCTTAGGTAATCATAGTCTGGCTTTTCAAAAAAATCTAGCCTTCGTACATAACGAAGATATGTTGCCATTTCTTCTAGAAGGGAAATAAAAGTTATTCTGACTACATATCTCTGTAATATTTAATAAAAAAAATCAACAAAATTCTATTTCAATTATAGCAAAATTAAAAGGGGAAAGAAAGAATGGAAACAAAAGAAAAAGTGAGCCACTTAGTTGTTTGCAACATTTACTACTACAGGTTAAAACATTTTTAAAAATAGTATTTTAATAGTTATCTTGAGCTGTATTAGAATCTGAATTAGCAGCTCAATGATACAAGTGTCTAATCACAAGGCATACTTCATGCATATTTTAAAATTTACACACTGCTGGAACTAACTCACATGAGAGCAGCTGCACTAGTTGGCTGGGTTTCCTTCAGCATCACCAACATACACTAACTCACTAACACGTGACAAAATTTCTATCCTGCACCATGACTAGTATTTTAACCAACTGAGCTGGCAAAATAAGCAAAATCATCTCAAAAAATTACTTGGGTAATCAAACAATAAGAAATTAAAAGATAAAAATTTGTTTAAGTTTATACTTTTAAAATAAAGCAAAAATCTAATGTGTAAAGTTGTTCACTAGTTAAGAAAAGCATCTAACATTATAAACAAAATGGTAGCTCACCAATGCTGAGATCTCAGAAGTGGAGATTTTGCTGCCCCTCTGCTTTTAACTCATTCACAGTGCAACATGGTGCCCTGTGACTTTGCTCACAGGGAACATTCTCACTATTCCACCTGCTGCGTAATTACAGGGCTAATTATCTTGGCACCTCCATTTTTCTTGGAGCTTCATAATACAGTCACTCAATCTATCTACACCCAAACTTCAAGGACTGTCACCAATACTGTTTAATCTTCCATTTATAGACATTTCATCAAGAGAGAAAATAAGTTTACTGGCAATGAGTAAGAAAATATATGCTACTTCAGAGCTCTATTTCGTTATCATATCATTACACAGACGAGTCAGTGAATATAAGTGATGTAAGACTCCATCTGGAACGAAGCCCATCTTCTTTACACTTTCTCTTGCCATGCAAGCCACATCAGATCTTTGGTAACTACCAAAACTAAGCTTGGTGCTGCTCAGGAGGCCGAAGCAGAAGACAGCAAGTCCCAGGCCACAGACCTGGATAACTCAACAAGCTTCAACCTCAAACATAAATTGTGATTAACAAATAACTAACATTTCTTAGTTTGGGATTAAGAAACCTTAAATAAATTTTTCCTTCTGAGTTGCCATAAATGCTTAGATGAGAATTATTTTAAAAATGTATATACTCTTTAATATAAAATTTCCCTAAAATTAATAAAGTAGTAAAATTTTATAGTTCTCTGAAAATAAAATTAAGTAATATTTTTAACAACTTTGACATTTGACTAGTTAGTCAAATAACTAACAGAATGTTAAATGACATCACATATCTTTAGCATATATTTCAACTTATTAAACTGAATCATTGAGGAAAACATGCTTTGAGCTGGTCATCACATAATTAAAAAACAGCATTTTCTTCATACAATGCCATTCTTATGAAGCAAATATACAAACCGTTTCCATGGTCTATGCAGTAATTGTTGACAACTTTTAATTACATTTTTAAGATGCTCATGTTTTTCAATATATACAGAAAATTACTTATAAACTTAAGCAATGAAAATTAGCCTTTTTCTGTACATAAGAACATGTTTCAATTTATAAAATTTATCACTGCCCATTACCTGGAAAGTTTTCACACAACACTTCTATCGGTGTGGCTCGCTTCGTGTCTCCAATTTTCTGATACCTCTCTTTTAATGTGTCAGCCTGAAGCAGAAAAGAGGAGTACAAGAATGTGGTGTCTTAATAACTATTTAGTTATAACACAAGGCCTTAGTACACATTAATAAGATTTTTATGAACTCCAATAAAGAAACATAAAAAACAATTACCTTTAAACCTTGCCAAGGAAGACTGCCTCTCAGGAAGTACATGAACATATGGCCTAAAGCTTCTAGATCATCTCTTCTACTCTGCTCTGAAACAGAAGGGAAAGATGAACTTTCACTCTCACCTCCCAGAGAAAGATGCAAAAATGGAGAATTATTTCTAAGTTTATGTCACAAGCATAAACTATAGACTTACTATCTATAAATAACAAAAATGACATCTTTAGAATATGCCATATGATATCTTCAGTGCTACTGAAAATTTATTGATCTGCTTAGATATTGGTTCATGGAACTAAAGGCCAAGGAAAAGAGGTTCAGTAGGCAAAGTGAGTATCTTAAAAAGTAAGAACAGAACATGCTACAGGTTCTGAGAAACCCTGGAGTTAAAACTGCTTAGCCTTCTTTAACTCTGAATTTCCCAAGCATACATGAGCGCAGAATTTCCATCCCACACATTCTCTATTAACAATAAATTAGTATTGGAACCACTTAATAAACAATCATGTCAGACACATAACAAATTAATAACACTTCTACAATTATTTGTTCTTCCAAATACTACCAGAACAACTATCACTTTAAGGGTTTCTGTTTTGTTTTTATAACAAAATATGTAGCATATAAATGACTGATAATAACAGACTAAGACTCTGGGAGACATATAAATATTTCAATGTTGTTGCTAAAAAGTTGAGATTCCTTAATTTTTAAAATAATACAAATATGATAACTAATGAGAAAAAAAAACACTTTTAAGAAAGTATAGCATGCAAGATACATTTCTCAAATGAGCCATCTTACTGTGTATTAGTCTAAATAATACTCAGTGATTTCAGAAAAACAAACTTCCCAGAGTACTAATCTGAAGTAAGATGAAAGGTCAGGGGACCTTTAAATTCCCACCATGTGTTCCCAAGGCACTTGCTTCAACTTACAAATAATGTTTACATTGTTATTCAGTATTTATCATTCTCCTAGACTGCATGTTATAAGAGAGCTCATGATTCTCAAAACCCAGTAACATGCCTCTGGATGCTTAGGGTCCTGAAGTCTTAAAAAGGAAAAGTAATATAATAAATAAATAAATAAATAAATAAATAAATAAATAAATAAATAAATAAAATCCACTATTTACAAACTCCAGATGAGAAATGAAAGCATTTTGGAAACTTTTAAAAGCTCAGAGAAACAGGCCTCTTGCTGGTAACTGACTCATATTTGGTAGAGCAGAGGTATGTGCACTTTAAAAGCTTAGTAGATAATACTGAAGTACAGTCAGGTTTGATAATTACCAGAGGGAAAAGCTTTGCTCACTGTAATAAAATATACCCTTGACACCACACCTGCATAACTATCACCACAATCAAGAAGTTTCTTGGAGATTCTAAATAGCTCTGCTATTAATTTCCCTTTCCACCTCCAACCTCTAGCCTCAGGATCTCACTTAAATGCTCTGTCATTATAGAGTAGATTTTTTTCATACAGTATGAATTATACAGTACAGATTCATATCTGGATTCTTTGCCTGTTTTGATGATATGCCCATAGAGCTCCATGCATCAAGAGCTCATTGCTCTTCACGAAGGCAACCACAATAAATCCACCTATTCACCTAAGTAGGTTCCAGTTAGCAGCTACTGTGGGGAAGGAAAATATCATGAACATGCTGAGTGTGTACAGAAGAAAATAATAGATCCATTTTTGTCAATAATGATAATCTGGCTAAACTAATGTTTGGCAAGACCTTTCCCACCTTCAAAACCGTCGGCATTATTCTCAAAACTCAGCTGACCATCAATATTCATATCCTAGACTCTATATTCTGATTACTTACCTATCTTAGTATCAATACTGCCCCCAAATTTTTTTTGGGGGGGGGCGGGGAAGACAGGACTAAACAAAAAAGTTAATTATTTTAAAACTTCAATAAAATCATTAATCCTCTTATAGACTAAAAGAAGCACAAACTAGCAATAATAAGAACAACAGAATAATCTTACAGATTATGTAAGAATGATTTAAAAACTATGAACCAACTCATTATGCCAACTCAACAACTGCGATGAAATAGACAAATGCTTTTTAAGTTTATTAATTACCGAACTGCTTCAAGAATATGTGAACAGCTCCATGCCAACAAAAGAAATTTAACTGAAAATTTAAACCATGAACTGGGGATCACTCAGTGGATAAATCACTTGCTACGGGATGTCATACCATGCATTTCTAATCTCAGCTCATCTACAGTGAGTGGAAGGAACAGAAAGACAAATTCTCCACGTTGATATAGGCCAGAGTAAACAACTAGACACTCTGTCTCTAGCATGATGGAAGTCAAGGATCAATACCTGAGCTGTACTCTGATCTTCACATCCAAGTGGTACCCACATGTGCTGCTCTACAGCAGCTTCCTCTAAACTGCAACATTCTATGGGAAGGGAGGGACTTCTGAGACTCTGGAGTTAAGCAAACTTCATATGTCTGGGAAAACTGATGTTTACAAGACCCATTAGAGGCCCTCTAGGGTTAAAGAAGCATTAACAACTGTTGGAGAGGACAAGGACCAGCTCTCTCACCAAAGGATTTCTAAGACCTGTTGAGCTGCCTGGAAGCTATAGAGAAAGCTTCAAGGAAACTTAGGAATCATCAACTTTGGTGATGAGGCTGCTTTTAAGTCATCCTGCTTCTGAAAGTAATTTCTCATCCATACTCCTGTTAGTAATCTCAATAAAGACTCAATGGTTCACCAAACTGGACTCCAGTGCAGCTGTTAACTTCGGTCAGTTGTATATTTGCAGACATGTGTGAGCATTTAATCTTCCCAGAAAAAGTCAGTCTCTCAGTCTCTCTCTCAGTCTTTCTCTCAGTCTCTCTTTCTCTCTCTCTCTCTCTCTCTCTCTCTCTCTCTCACACACACACACACACACACACACAGAGAGAGTAGTAATTAAAAGTTAAAGAACATGAATTGTATGATCATTTCAGAAATATAAAAAGCATTTGTGAAAATCTAGCATGCATTCATCATAAAAATTCTCAGCAAGGGCTGGGGGAATGTCTCAGTGACTGAACACTTCCCAGCTTGATCCTCAGAACCACAAAACATTGTTTCAAATAAAAATCCAGCAAAATAAGCTATAGAAATTTCTTTATCCTAGCAAAAGGCAACTAAAAAAAAATTGTAGCATACTTTTTTCTTGGTCTTTTCATTCATTTTACTTTACATAGTACTTGAGTATTGTACCCTGGGCCTCAGGATACTAGACAAACATGCTACCTCTGAGCTAAACTCCCAGATCTCTTTTTCCATGTTTTTTTTTGCATTTCTTTGTCTTTCACTTGAGATCAGTTCTCATGAACTTTTCCAAAATGGCCTTGAACTTACACATTAGCCTAGGCAGGCAATGACTTTGTGATCTTACTACGGTCAGACTCCACAGCAACTGAGATTATACTCCTGGAGCCAACAGACTTAGACTATGATAAATTTTAAATTATAAGAAACAGCCTAGGGGCTGGAGCTCAGATGTTAAGAGCACTGGCTGTTCTTCCAAAGGTCCTGAGTTCAATTCCCAGCAACCACACGGTGGCTCGCAACCATCTGCCCTGACGTGTAGGCAGAATACTGTATACATAATAAATAAATAAACTTAAAAAAAAAAGAGAGAGGAAGGAAGGAAGGAAGGAAGGAAGGAAGGAAGGAAGGAAGGAAGAAAGGAAGGCAGGCAGCCTAAGAGCCAGGACCAAAGACCAAAAATATCTATTACTTTATTTTTATTCATTATCATAAGGAAAATTATTTTTTTTTTTGGGAGGGGTTATCAAGGCAGGGTTTCTCTTGTCTAACAGCAGTTCTTATTGTCCTGGAACTCTCTTTGTAAACCAGGCTGGCCTCAAACTCAGAAATATATACCTGCCTGTGTCCGGAGTGCTGCCTGTACCATCACACCTAATGGATAATTCTTGACAGCACAGAAAAGCAAGAAAAACATTATTTAATTACTAAAATGTATTTAGGGGCCAACAAAGCAGCTCAACTGAACAATCCTGGTAACTCTAACAACCACATAAAGGGATGAGAGAAGGAACCCCACAAAGATGTCCTCTGACCTCCACAAGAGTGCCATGGCATGTGCAACCACACACACATATGTATAAAATAACAGGATAAAAGCAAAAAAATCTTTAAATGTCCAGATTAGAAAAAGAAATGCTATTCTTTCTCTGTAGATAATATAAATATGCAGTGCAGAATCTGCAAAATATTCAAACTAATGAATTTATCAAGGTTTCAAAATACAACATTAATATATATATATATATAAACCAAACATATTTCTACACTAGCAATAAACAATCGGAAATTAAACTTAAAAACTAACATGAACAATATTAAAACCCAGAAAATATACAAATTTTGATGTCTGTCTCTCCCTCTGTCCCTCTTCCCCTCCCCCCAGTGTGTGTGTGTGTGTGTGTGTGTGTGTGTGTGTGTGTGTGTGTGTGTGTGTGTAAAATAGCATATGCTTACAAAGACTTGAAAGAACTAATTGCTTTAAGTTGTCCTATGGGCTTCTAAATGCAATTCAGCTCCCCCCCACAACAACACACACACAACATGATATATATAATTTTAGCCTTACAATAGGAGTCTTTATTAAAGAGAAAAACAACACAAAAAGCTATCTATTCTATCAGAATGGTACTTATCAGAATGGTACTTATTTACAATACTGTCAGTGAAAAAGATCATACAATGATCTCACCTGTATCACTCCATCAAAGAACAGTATTAGATTCACAATCTACAAGGCATTATAAATTCAAGCCTTAAATAGAAGCTAGTAAAGTAAGCTGACTACTAAAGCTCGATCCAAACCCCTTTACCTTCATAATTGCTTCCTTTGTGTTCTTTTTACCAAGTGGCACCTAGAAATACATGTTACCAAGTGGGGCGTAATAGAAGTCACAAGAAAGCTTTCTCTTTGAAATAGAGTAACTAAGGAACACCCTTTAAGTTTGCAAGAGTTCTGTTACATGAAAAAGATCTCTCACAAGTTATCAGGCCTTTACTAAAACCTGTTCACATTTTTTCTAAAGTATTTAACTAAAAAGGTCTGTTTGAAAATGGGTATTTCCCTCAAAGCCATGATTTATTATGTAACTTTCTAAAAAATAGAAATGGAGATTTGGTTTAAGCACAGTTAAAATAAATTCAAAGCAATATAACACTTAATGAACTTAGATTTTCTACTCGTTAGAAATATATGTATTACATACACATAACACATTTTAAAAGCCTCAGATACATGTTTTTAAATTATAAGTTCACTGAAAGTAAAAATTATTATCTCAAATCTGGAGTTTAGGCTCAGAAAGGTTAAAAACTACCAGTACTTAACAGGGCAGGATTTTTTTTTTTAAAAAATTAATATTCAACAAAAAAGCCTTCTTTCTTTTTTTAAATATTTTTAAAAACATATCCATCACTGTTCCCCCTCCCTCTACAGACCCCAGCCACTCCTCAGCTTTCCCTGTCTCATCCCCACAACCATTCCTCAAAGAGGGTAAGGACTTCTAGGGTGAATCAATACAGTCTGGTATCTCCAGCTGATGTAGGACCAAGCCTCTCTAGCACCAAGGCTGAGCAAGGTGGTCCTCTATAGAGACTGGGCTCCAAGAAGCGAGTTCATGCACTAGAAATAATTCTGGTTCCACTGGCAAAGGCCACAGTGCAGGACTCTATGCACTTCTGGGAAAGTCTAACAATAAAATCAAGTTTCTTGCAAGCCTCCTGCAATGCTTTTCTGTTATAAATTCAATATTACTTTTCCCCAATCAGCTATGATATTACTGTTCAATTATCTGTCATTGTTCATATCAATTAAATTTTAATTTTTACAAGAAAAACATTTTTTTCATGACTTCAAATTTATCTCTTTCAATACAGAATATGCCTTTGTTGGAATGCTTTGTTTAGAAGCAGAAAACTTCCTATTATATATGTATGTATTATAAAAAATAAACTTATTACTTCATTTCCTGCCAAAAAGCAACAAAGGCAAAGACAAGCACCAACTTGTTGGAGAATTCAAGAAAGTATCAATTAATTTTTGTAAGTATAAAACTAAAAAAATCTACTACATATAAGCAAAGGTTATATTTAGGAGCTGGAGAGGGGATCAGTGTTTAAGAGAGCTTGCTGTTCTCCTAAAGGATTTAACTTCAAGTCCCAGCACCCACACTGGGCAACTTACAACCATCCATAACTTCAGCTCCAGGACATCCAAGATCCTCTTCTGGCCCACAGACAATTGTACTCTATGTATATACTATTATACAAACACACGTATACACATTATTAAAAATAAAAGTAAATCTTTTGAGATGACTTTATTTAATATTTTCTTGTAAAATGTTTTAGTAGTTTTCTCTACCCTATAATACCTAGAAATTCATTTGCCACAAAATTCACTGAACTCACGCTTTTCCAAATTACATAACAAATGTGAGTTTTGGTGTATTTCCAATGACAATACAAGGGCAGAGAATCAGAGTACATGTGCGTAATCTTCGCATTCTGAAGGCTAAGGTAGGGAAGGCTTCGGTCAGCCACATATAAAGGAAAAATCACATTTTCTCTGTTCCTCCTTCTTTTCCATTGGTTTCTCACTCCTCACCAAGTCACGTACTTTAAAGTAACAAGAAATACCCATGTCACAGATATCACAAGCTCACAGAATGTACAGAATGCACCCAAATACAGACTACTTTAACTGCCTCCTATTATTGCAGATTAGGAAATTCATGTGTCCTGCCAACCAATACTTCCTTGGTCAATATTACCCATCTACACTATACTTGCTAAGTAGGTCTTTGGAAAGTAAATCTTACAGCTTTTGTTGTGTGTAGCTTTCCTACAACAGTTAAAGGCCACTTCCCCAAGCTCTGAAGGCCTCCCAACAATGACAGAACTTTACTTCGCCTTTTCCACAAATAGAAACCTGCTACATATCCCATTGTTCACACACAGAAACAAACCAGCCCATAAGGAAGCTGTGACCTCATGTCTCACAATAAAATAGTTGTGAAACTCTGTTATTTTGAAATAGTCTGTAACAACTCCCATGAAATGAAAATTTCTCACAGACAATGCACATGCAAATATGGGTGTGACTGCTTTTAAAAGAAGGCATGGTCTACCCAATTGTGTTTCAAAGCTGTCAGGAGAGTTTGCTATTGAAAGAACTCACCAAAAATATTATCTCAATAAAGCCTGTCTTTTATCATCTTATGTCTGAAACTGTGCTTAAAGGCAGACTCCCATTTCTCACATTTTTCAGATGTGTAAAGGAGAAGGTATCATGAGCCCAGTATCAGGCAAGCTGCCAGCAACAATGCCAAATGTTACTTAACTCAGAACTGAGCAGCAGAGCAAAGACATGCAGTCTCAGTCAGTAACAGGTAAGCCTGAGGAAAGCTGTTGGAGATGAAACACAGACTAGAAGCTGAAAGTCGGATTAGACAGCTCATAGATAGGGGCCTGTCAACATCATATTTTATACTTTAAATCAGCAGTTCATAACCTTCCCAGTGGTGTGACGCTTT
This sequence comes from Sigmodon hispidus, assembly GCA_004025045.1. Lineage (NCBI taxonomy): Eukaryota > Metazoa > Chordata > Mammalia > Rodentia > Cricetidae > Sigmodon > Sigmodon hispidus. The sequence goes on from PVIH01003773.1 coordinate 31,940, forward strand.
AATACAATTCTTCATGTTATGGTGACTCCCCCCATCATAAAGTTATTTTCATTGCTACTTTATAAGTGTATTTTGCTACTGTTATGAATCATAATATAAATATCTGATATGCAGGATATCTAGTATTCTACCCTTGTGAAAGGGTCCTTCAACCCTGGAAATGGTTGCTCATTTAAGACATCTGAGCAAATGGGCATTATGACTAGCTTACATTTCTGCCTATTCCTTGTGATTAAGCTGCTAGGAACAGAATCTAAAAGCAGAAAATGAAGTCTGTGCTCCTCTGCACAAAGCATGGTTTAAGAAAAATGTATTGAAAATACAAAGTGAAAATGATTTTTAAAGGAAAAAGGCAACTTAGTATGAATGAATATACCATGAATAAAATCCCAACCCCTATCTTCCCTTATACAAAAAAATTTAATTCTAGATAAGTCACAGATATAAGAAACCAAAACCATAGGCTTCTAGAAGAAACATAAAAAAAATAGGGTTGCCTTATATAGTGTAGATGTTTGTTGAGACATTCTATGCCTAAGTACTTGAGCTTTGTTCAACATAATTTTTGTTTTAATTTTCAAAAGAACTCCAATAAATAATTATTATATGCAGTAAACTTGCTTCACAAGAGTGTCATTTAGCATATCTGAGGCTATATTCTGCATAGCCTAACTTTCAAAAACTGAGAAAATAAGTAACAGAAATCTCTCTGTTACAACAAAGGAAGACAGAAATAGAGAAGGGAAATGAAAATACATATGAGGGTAGTACTTTGTAATAAACAGACTAAAAACTCAGAAGTACCAGTATAACCTTGACCTTTACTAGGACTGTATTACTATCTGTGTATATATGTACATGTGTATAGGCTATGTGTGTGTGTGTGTATTTATATGCTTACACATTATCTAGACACTAGTGGTAATACCAAAACACAGCTAAAAGCATAACCAGTAGCTAGATGTTGGATTTCAAATACTATCACCAAATAAAGAGACCCAAGACACCTTATATGCCTGGAATAGAGAAACTACAAAATCAGAAAGTGTTTAAAAGATACTTGACCGTGTCAGGAGGAGCCAGCTCTGATGGAGCAATCAGTGGCCAAATGTGAGGCCCTCAGGAAATCAAAATAAACAACGGCAACAAGGTTATTAATTAAATAATTCAACAAATAAAAACTTTCAGTCTGTACATATAAATCAGTAATTGGGTAAAAGGCAAAATTTGTGATGTTAGTATATCAGCTAATAAATACGTAAGACTCAGAGACAGGGATCATCGATAGCTGTTAAATCTAGCACGTAAAAACTGATTAAAGACACTCTCATGGTAGCACATGCCTACAGTCCCAGAATGTGAGAGACCAAAGAGAGAGAGCTTCAAGTTCAAGAGCAGTCTAAGCTATGAAGCTAGACCCTATCTCAAGAGATTTAAAGAATAACATGCTTACATAATTTGAAAGATCCACCTACAACATGCTTTTTAGTTACCAAGGGAAATACACTTTTCTGGAGAAACTCAGCAGACATCATCTAAGTATGTGAACAAACCCAACTGGAAATAATTACACCACTGACCCTGGCAGAACAAGAAAAAGACTTCTAAGCTTCCTCATAGATTTGTATTAAACATATATAACTATCTAATCGGAAAAATAAATAAATAAGAGACCCAAATTAAGAACATTCTAAAATATTGTCTTTCCTCCTAAAAATTAAGATTAAGACCTATAAAGAAAGATAAGAATAGGACTTAGACCTGATTTAAAAGAAAAAAAAAAAAAAAGGCTAAAGCTATACAACAAATAATACATTGTCTAATTAGATCCTGAACCAAAATAAACAAACAAACAAACATAAAATGCAGTATGGTTGATATTTTACTCTTTATACACATAGGAAATATATTTTTACAGTTAACAACTTGTCCAAAGCCACACTACTAGGAAAAATACTCTAGCCAGCATTAGAAGCCAGCTCTGCTTGCCTTTATAGTCAATGCTGTTAACATTATCCTAATTAGTCAGGTTGCTATTAACCTGGCTAGCAGTATAGGACAGTTATAACTGAATTCAGTTAAAATTGGGCATTACCTCACATTATTTAAAAGAAATATTCAAATGGATCCCCTAATTGTATCAAGGTTGGGCATTTCAAGTTATCATAGGAAATATTTACCCTATATAGAACCTTATTTTTACAGTATCATCAAAATGTAAATGAAAGAAAACCATAGGTATATGGTAAATAAAAATTATAATATAAGCTGTTTTAATTTGCAAATGCGGAAACACAGTAGCAAGCAAGCTTACACTGTTGACAGGAGAATTCAAGTTCTCATACTTACAATAGGCTCACGTACCTTTTCCTAGATGTGTGTTTATGCTCATGTATCTAGCTGTTCCTGTAAGGCTTTTGTGTTCTCTGTATGGTATATGTTTCTTTGTCTCTGGATCAATATATTCCTTTGCCAAACCAAAATCTATTATATGAATGACTTGCTGGGTTTTGTTTCCTGGACGTCCTATTAAAAAGTTCTCTGGTTTCACATCTCTGTATATCAAGTTCTTTGAGTGGACATACTCCATTCGAGAAATCTTAGGGAAAAACAAGCACAGGATTTTCATTTTAGATTTTCACTAGCAAACAAATCATGATTAAACCAAGACAGAACTTTTACAATAAAAATAACATAAGAAAGAAAACACTTTGAAACAGTTTCAATTCTTTAAAGTTATAAATATGTCAGTCTTCAGTTCCTCAAAGATCATGCATCCACACAGGACTTAAAATGGATGTCCTCGCTGTTGTAGTCACATATAATAAAACTATCTGAATATCAGAAATGCACTTTCTAGCAGTACAGCAGACTCAATCACCATTTTCAGATGATGATAGGTTATAAAATTTTTTAAAATTACTGATTAAAAATAAAAGCCTCAAGTTCAAAACTAAAGACACACTCACAAAGCTAGCATTATTCTTCCTCAGTTCAACAATCTGGCAATTTTTATGATGTTTTTGTCAAAAAGAAACTTTAAGAATGTAATTTTACTTGTTAAAAAATTAACATCATTCAATATTCTTTTTCCACAATTTTATTTTTCCTAGGTATTAAATATTTTAAAATCCTAAAACTGAAAAAAATTTAATTCCAACTATAATAATAGCTCATATATTTATATTAATCTTATTAATATAAACATTTATTAACTATATAAATATACATTTAGACATAAACAAACTATAAACATAGTATATTTATATTAATCATTTTTTTAGATTCTCAGTGCTTACACTACAACATCACTAAACAGAACTTTAGATATAAAGGAACTGTTCCATTTGTGCAATCCTGGTTAACAATGCCATATTAATATACAGTCACACAGGGCCATTCTGGTCTGATTATTAAGAAATTGTGGCTCATACTCCTGTGACCCATGCCTTAATTAACAATCTTATGAGCATTTTCTAGATCACAAAAATTATTTTAATGCAGTTTTTAATAGCTACATATTACTTTATGACTATTCATGATTTATTCAATTCATCCTGTTAGCTCTATACCACAAGGTGTTACTCATTATTTTACAATTTTATCTACCATGAACATAAAACTATAAGTGACCTAAATATTTCAACATAAATCTGAAGAAGCAGAATTAATGACTAAGTGAATAAAAATAATTTCAAGACATACTGGCATTTATGTCAAAATTGTCTAAAAATCATCTCAAATTTTTCCTCATAAGTTTTTTAAAATGTAAATACTGTAGTATACTCATTAGCTTTTTTCTTCTTTTATTAGATCATTAAAGTCAACTTCCAAAATTAAGAACTCTGTTTCTAAGAGTTCAAAGTTTTTATCTTACACAAGGAAGGAGTGTTAGAAAAACTTCAACCCCTGAAGTGAGCATTCTGTCCTTAAAGCAACTGATATTTTAAAATTTTAAAATATTAATTTAGATACAACTAAAATGCACTTGACTCAGTAATTTTACATTCTATGCATCCTAGAAGGATTGTATGGGTCAAATGTCCCATATGACAAGGTCAGAAAACTTTAGCAGAACTTTTAACTTAAATTTATGAAAACCAGGCATAACGGTGGACAACTGTGACACCAGTACTCAGGAGGCAGAGGCCTGAGGGTCAGTAGTTCAAGACCAGCATACACTACATAGGGAGTTTGAGACCAGCATTTGGTCACGAGATAGGAAGGCTGAAGAACACGTGTAGCGGGAGAGGGGAATGACGACTTGTGATCAAAGAACTATGCAGTTGTTCAAGCAACTCCCAACACCCTGCTCTACTTACCAGTTGTATAGCTATCATAAGAACTGTTTTCAGAGAAAATGTTCTATCACACAGGTCAAACAAATCCTCCAAACTAGGTCCCAGCAGTTCCAGCACCATAGCGTTGTATTTACCACAAGGGCCAAAATAGTAAACTTGAGGTATTCCATCTAGGGAAAAAGAGAAGGTTATTTAATAATATCTTAAGTACTAGGCCTTTTCCCAGGAAAACCAATAAATATTATTTTAATATTTCTAGTTTTAAGCACTTTAACAGTAAATTCATAAATTTATTTTCTGAGGGTAGGGGGAGAAACAGCTTTTCTGATTAAACTACCTTCTTTTCTAAACCCATTCCTTGATGTTCACATGGTAACCCAGTATACCTGTACTGTAGCTGTGCCCCTGAAATCACATAAAACGTACTTTATTATCTCTCTACAATCTCATCTACTGGCTTTATTTAGTCTCCTATTTCTATAGACTATAAAAAAAAACTTAAGACAATAGGAAAGATCCTACTTTTATTGGTAGTACTGCTGTCTTGAATAACTCCATGTTTGGCATCCCACTAACATCAATCCAAATATCCTCCCTTAAGTGTGAGAAAATTCTTAAGAATTCATCCTTATAGTTAGGGGTATGTGTATGGAGAAGAATAACAGAATAGCTGTGCCTGTATGCATGTATGTTCAGTCTCTATCAGTAGATTTAAAGTCAATCAAAAGGCAGAGTGTTTGTCTAGATGGGTGTAATCTTCTCTCATCATCTTAAAACAGCAGTTCGAGAAATCAAAACCATTAGAAGGAATGAAAGTTTGTCCAGAGAGCCTTAATGAAACAAGCTCTGAGTTATGAAGAGGTCCACAAACCAGAAGGAAAGCCTCTAAGAACTGAAAATCCCAACCCTATAGCCATTAGAAACTCAATTCTGGCAAAAAACCAAAATCAAACAAAGTTTGTGAGTACAGAGAGGATGTAACCACAGGCCGTGGCCCAGACTCACTCACACCCTTGATTTTAGCACTGAGAGTCTCAACAGCACAGCCAGCTAGGTCATGCTGGGTTTTCTGAGCCTTGGAAACTGAAATAATAAACTTTCATGTTTTAAGACACTAATAATTCATTATAAAGTCTTATAAAATAAGCTTAACATTCTGACATTCCTTTTTAGAAATAATAAATTTTCAATTATCAAACCAATAATAAGTGATCTGTATACCTTATACTAATTTATAAATGCTCCATATGAGGAAATGAAGCTCTGCTACTACAAATGCTTGTGGGAAGCTTTTTATCTTTCCATATACAATTTAAAATAAAATTCTTTCTTTTTTTTTTTTTTTTGAAAAACTTTGGAAATAGGTTCACTCTTGATAACCTTATAAAGTGCCAAGCACTGCAAGGGCAGAAGAGAAACCACTGAACTAGGAAATAGGGCCAGCACAACTACTTTCCCAGACTGTCCTAACATTCACCAGCGGTGCTGCATGGTGGGTGTCATTCAGTCTCAAGTGGGACTCCACAGCAAGACTGTCAGCAGCACAAGGGGGAATGGAAAGCTACAGCTGGGCGAGGTACAGAGAATGGAAACAAGTCCAAGCTGTGCAGGCTTTCCAGAAACAGCAACCATCCTCCTGTGGCTGTCAACAGAGAACACACCACCTAAGTGTAAGCAACTCCTACAAGAGCCACTCATTGTATGTATTAAGACATACTAAAGCTCACTGCAACTAAAATCCTATTTCGACTAATATAAACCATACACAGAACGAGCTACAGCCAAGACACAGAACAAGCTACAGCCAAGACAGAACTGCTCCTGGGACTTCCCAACTGCCCTCAGCTACAGTTCGTAAACTTCCTCTCACAATGATATTTTTTTCCTCCAAAGTACAGAAAGTTGCTAATCTTTATGTTCTCAATTTAAAAGTATCCAGTAAAGCATTCCCACTCTTTAGTCTGTTCTTTCTGATCTGTAAGAGGTAAGTAAATTAGATCAACAAAGTTTGTCAAACTATTAAGGATATAAGAATGAACAGATTGTGAATTACATTCCTTAATGACAGGACTTCGCTACTTCCTTCTGACTCACCATCCACTTTATAATACAGTGGTAGAGAATAAAGTCTCAAGAAAATCAGGGTTACTATATAACTAATGCCAATTTTTTTCTGATGTTACCCAAAATGAAAAAACAATGAAGGAATATTACTGTCTTTATTCACTAAATATTTATTGATCATTGATGACTTTTTTTTTAAAACACTTTTATTTATTTAATTTTTTGCCTTGGTGTTTGCCTGGAACTGAAACTACAGACAGTTGTGAGCTGCCATGTGGGTGCTGGGAATCGAACCCGGGTCCTCTGGAAGAGCAGACGGTGCTCCTAACCGCTGAGACATCTCTCCAGCCCCCATTGATGACGTTTTAATGGGACTGACTTAAGACATTATATTATGAATATAAAGTCAAGTAAGATACAATAACTGAAGAGTTTGCAAAGAAATGCAAAGTTAGGTTAGCATTTTTAAAAATCCACTAATATAATTCACATTTAATACAATGAGGGAAATGTCATTTTAAGACACAAAGGAAACATCTAACACAATTCTCAGCAAAATTCGGATATAGGCTGGTGAAGGTCAATAAAGTTCGTCTATAGTCAACTACAAGCTAAGAGCATACTTAGGGGTAAGAGATTGAATTTGTTCCACCACTGACTGGGAGCAGGACAAGAATGTTCACTCTGACCTCTTCTATTCAACCATGCTTCTACAAAACAATCAAAATGGAGTCATCCATGAAAAAGTTCCAAGTTAACAAATATAAGACTGGTTTAACTGACCTTTCAAGAAACCAAGAGAAATTTTATAGATGGGCTAGTTTCATTCAACCTGATGCGTACATTCCCTCTGCTTTAATCCTTACACAAAGCGACATAACATAATGTGACCTTATGAACCATATGTTGCCTACTGTTCAGTCTCCCCTCTACTATCTTATGACTCTCAAATGACCAATCCACTTTCTGTTTCTTATGTCTCTTTTTTTTTTTTTTCTGCCTTGTCCTGTATATAAAGGCGCTCTCTTCTGCTCAGCTCACCAAGATACCTAATTCCACATTATGTTACATATCTGTAATCCTGGCAGTCTAAGAAGCTGGGGTCTTACCTGGGTTGTCTACAGAAAGACATGGATGCAATTTTTGTCTGTTTTGTTTTTCCAGATAGGGTCCCTTTGTCTATCCTGGCTGGCCTGGAACTCATTATTCAGACCATGCTGATCTCCACCTCAGTAACCTGCCTCTGCAGTACCAGGATTAAAGGTGTGGGCCACCATATCTGGTCCTGGTACAATCTCTTAAAAAAGAAAAACTGAGCTGAGAGTATAGCTCAGTGATAGAATTCTAGCTTGGTATTATTCATAATGCTCTGGTTTTGATCTCTAACCCTCCAAATGATTAACAGACAGATAAGGAAGAGAGAATTCCAGATCTTGAAGACAAGGTATTTCAGTCAAAAAAAAAAAAAAGGTAAATCTTTAAAGTAATAATAATAATAATAATGATCCAAGCACAAAACATCCAGGAAATAATCTGGGACACTGTAAAAGACCAAGTCTATGAACAATAGATTTAGAGGAAGGAAAAGAAAAAAAAAAAAAAAAAGACAAATGCACAGAAAATATTTTTAACAAAATCATAGAAGAAAATTCCCCTAATCTGAAGAGATGCTTATCAAGGGTGTAAGAAGCATACAGAACACCAAATAGACATGACCAGAAATGAAACTCTCCATAACCCATAAGAGTCAAAACACTAACTGTACAAAACAAAGAAAGGATATTAAAAGTTGTATGGGAAAAAGGTGAAGTTACATATAAAGGCAGGCACATGAGAATAGCACCTGACTTTTCAGTGGAGACTCTGAAAGCCAGAGGAGCCTGACCTGACAGATGTTCTACAAGCTCTAAATAACCACAGATGTCAGCCTAGACTACTATACCAGTAGTCTATCATAAATATTTGCTAATCTATATCATAAATATTTGCTAATGACAAAATCTCTATTCCCACTAAAATTTAAGAACTTTATATATAAATATACTTGCATTACCTAGTGTTAAGAAGTTACTACAAATTTGATGGCTTAAAATAACATTACACCTTAGAGGCCAGTGTCTCAAATCAGTTTCATGAGGATGAATCAAGGCGGAGCCACACTCCCTTTACAGGTTCCAGGAAAGAACCTAGCAGCCTCCTTCTGGATCTTAGAGCTGTAGGCATTCTTTAGTTCATTCACATCACTTCAATCAATGCCCTCATTGGCATACAGTTTTCCTCTCTTTTGTGTATTTCAAATCTCTGCCTTTTCAGTAAAGACACTAGCAGTTGCCTTTAGGGCTTACCTAAACAACATCCAAGATAATCTTACAATCTTACATGTCTACTACATGCTAACTATAGGTTCTAGGGATCACCATATAGATATATTTATGGAACCATGTTTACACATATCATAACCACAATAATATTCCTAAAAAGGTTAACAATATGGAAACTCAGCAGTAAAAGCATTTGCCAACAAACCTAACAATCTGGGTTCTGTTCCCAAAACACATAAGGTGGAGAAAGAGCACCAACTCCTACACACCATCCTCTATCTCCAGAGTGCACACCATCTTCTAAAGCTGCAACTGCAGGTAAATGCCCTCCTGAGATATGTGCTAGGAACTCTCATTCACTGAAAAAGCAGGAAGCACTCTAGCCACTGAAGCATCTCTTTAGCCCCAATTAAAATTTTTTTAAGAAAATAAATGTCTGTAAGCAAATTTAAAATATTATATTTGAAACTAAAGTATTATTGTTATGACAGTCTGTTATTACAAATTTTAAAATTTATATATAACTTACCTCCAGATCCTAACTGCTTGTAGAATCTGTATTCCAAATGCAGCTGTGGTGCTCTGGATTTCATAGGCTCCTACGCAAACAAATAAACAAAAGACATTTCAGTAAAGATAATCACTAGGTTATAATTCCAAATGTTTAAACTATAGTATCAACTCATATACACTATAATATTCTACTAGGTATCTCTATTCCTCTAGATTTATATAAAATCAGCATTATGCTCAATGTTGAATAAATTGATAACATCTATAAACATATATAAAGTAAGTATCTGAGCAGCTATCAGAAGAACCAATAGGCTTTCTGATCTGCCATCTGTGGTGGATCAGCCTCGAAGATGCAGATTTTCATGAAGACCCTTACAGGGGGGAAAACCATCATGTTCAAGGTTGAATGAATCCTTGGATACTACAGAAAACGTAAAGGCCAAGATCCAGGATAAGGAAGGAATTCCTCCTGAACAGCAGAGGCTAATCTTTGCTGGTAAGCAGCTGGAAAATGGCCATACTTTGTCTGACTACAATATTCAAAGAGAGTCCACCCTTCATCTTCTGTTGAGACTTTGTGGTGGTGCTAAGAAAGAAGTCGTACACCACTCCCAAGTACACCACTCCCAAGAAGAATAAGCACAAGAGAAAGAAGGTTAAGTTGGCTGTACTGAAGTACTATAAGGCAGATGAAAATTGCAAAATTAAGTCGCCTTCGTTGAGTGTCCTTCTGATGAATGTAGTGCTGGAGTTTTCATGGCTAACCAATTTGACAGACATTACTGTGGCAAGTGTTGTCTGACTTACTGCTTCAACAAACCAGAAGACAAGTAGTTGTTGTGTATGGATAAATAAAAAGACAGGAACTTAGAAGAAGAAGAGGAGGAGGAAGAAGAGGAAGAGGAAGAAAAAGAACGAACAGGATTAAAAAAATAAATAAAAGCATAGCTTTCTGCAACAAAAGATAAACACAATAAAAGAACAGAGAAACTATAGGAAGTAAAAGGTTAGTAGAAAAAGTATGTAGATGCTTTATGAGAGGGGAAAGTAGAAACTACACATCATTGGAGATCTGAACAACACAGTGAGAAGGTCTAATAGGCAGTGATGGGGAGGGGGGCAGTTAGGACCACAAGCAAAAACCAGACTCAAGAATGAGAAGACCAAGCAGGCATGTACACAAACATATATGAAATACACTAGTTATTTATAGAAAACAGTAAGCTTAAACTTGAGGGCAATGCAGAGTAGTACTTAAAAACACAAAGGTGGAAACCAAATTATACCAGGTTTAAACCCTTGGTTTCCCACTTCACTAGCTATGTGGTTTGGGAAGTTAGTTAACTTTGCCATATGCTGCAGTTCCTCATCTGTAAAACAGAGTTAAGACCTTTTATGGTCTCCTCACACTCTTTCTCTCCATATATGTTTGTGTATATGTGCATGTGTATGTGCATAATATAAAATTTAATATGTAAAATAGTGAAAATAGTGCCTTCCACATACCACATTATCCATACCTTTTGATTAGTTATCTAAAAATACACAACCTTAAGATGTAAAATAATATCCACTTACATCATCACAACTGAAATTAAGAATACACCTTAATTACTGATGTCCTCCTGGTAAAAAGAAGGGAACAGTCCTGACTTAAGTTTAGTATTTCCAGCTTGATCCCTGTACTTCAACAGCAGTAACACAATGTTACAATACCACCATGGAGGGAAAGTCACATCACCAAAGGACAATGTACTAAAGAACAACTGGAAATTATCTAAGTAGAAACACCTAGCTAAGCTACCAATCTGAAGTAGCATAATAAAAAACAAAAGTGAACATCTTGTAAGCTGTCATAGTACTACAATTAGTCATTAAGATCTGCTCTCAAAAATATCAAACAGTGCCTCCAAAGGCATTAGCTCAACTATGTTCATAGCAGCATTATTTGTAATAGCAAGAACCTGGAAGCAACCTAGATGCCCCTCAACTGAAGAATGGATTAACAAACTGTGGTAAGTCTACACAATGGAGTACTACTCAGCAGTAAGAAAAAAAATGATATCCTAAAATTTGCAGGCAAATGGGTGGATTTGGAGAATATCCTCCTGAGCGAGGTGTCTCAAACCCAGAAAGATAAGCAGGAGATGTACTCACTCATTAGTGGACTCTAAACAAAAAAAAGCAAAAAGCAAAGCATGTCCAAGCTGCAAAAGCTTTGGATCTGAAACACCTGGGACTGGCACCTTGGATCCCACTCCCTCTAGAGGAACACCTGATTCAGTCTTGATGTTGGGGGGAGGAAACTGGATCTGCCAGGAGTGGATGCTGAACTGAGCAATATTGGGACCTTGGGACCTCCTGCCCATGCTGGGGAGAAGATGGGGAGATGTGGAGAAGAGAGAGTGACTGGAGGGTGTGGGAGGGGGACGAGACCTTGAATGAGGATATACATGGATAGAAAATGTGACTTTATTCATAATTTTAAAAAAAAGAGAAAAAAAACAATCAAGGAGAAAACCCTGAATACTTAAATCTCTACATAGTTAAAATATAATTTTAAGTTATAAAAAATATCAAACAGTGTCTTTATTTCTCCAAAATATAAAAATGAGGTATGTCTAAAAGTATACAAACATAGTATTTCCAAGTGACTGTCTTTATGGCTGGTTCTAAACAAAATTACAGATCCCTACTGCACTGAGATATAATCAATGCACACATAGAAAACAGTAAACTAAGAACCAAAATGTAAGCATTTTTCTGACCTTCCAGAAATAGTGAGCATATGACTATAGGCTATACTTACTTCACAATACAAAAGTAAAAATTTTCCCAGTTACCCCAAGTTATGAGTAGTAATAATTTTTGTATTAACACTTATCACTGCACTTAAGAAAAAGACAGACAAGCTGGGTGTGGAGGTGCACTCCTGAAATCCTAGCATTTGAAAAGTGGCAGAAGTGGATCATGAGGAATTCAAGGTCATTCCCAGCTGCATAGCAAGGAAAAGGCCAGCCTATGCTAGAAAAAAATCCTGTCTGAAAAGACAGAGTAAAGGAAGGGGGCTCTGACCCTACATCTCCCCAGAAAAGATAAATAAACAAAATAAGTTAAAATAAAAGTGCTATACATATATGCATATAAAGAGACTAGAAGATGACAGGATTTGCATTTTTCTAAGGTACCAGTGGTAGGAACAGGACAAATAAGTTCTTGATCTGAAAATAAGAGGATTTGAGGGTCACACCTGAAGGATTAATCAGACTCAGGGAGCAGCCTGCCAGTCAGTGGCTCCTGTCCCCTCTCTACACAGCTGTTAATTATGGCTGCTTCATCACGAGCACAGAACACCACACATTTCTATCCTGACACACCACTTGCAACTCCAATGTCATACAATGGGCTAAAATGTAAAAACAAAACAAAACAAAACAAAACAAAAAAAATCCAAACAGAAACAAAATTAGAATACCCCTTTAAATACTGTAAAGTTCCTGTATGGTGAGTCTCTCTCTACTGTGATTCCTATAAATTAAATCTGTCTGTTTAAATTGGCATTCTATGTAGCTCTTTAAAATTATTTAATGCGTAACTGGTCAAAGAGCTGAGAATAAGTGACTGCTAACTCCTCAGTCCTAAATGGGACAACTATATTAATCCTCTCAGACTCCCTGCCCTATTCCTTAAAACCTCAAGGTATATAATCTTCCTAAAGAGGGGCAGAAGGAATTTAAAAGTCAGGGAAGGGGATGAAGCTGTTTTCTGCCATGACGTGGCCCCTGCACTCATGAACTCAGAACAGCTAAGGTTGCCTGCCCAAGCCCTGAACAAGTCTAGGCCATCAACATTCCAGCAGGGATGAAGGGGAGGGATGGAGAAGGCAGTCTTCATAGCTGACAGTTGATGGCTGCTCGAGTAGAAAAAGTGAAGGGGGGGGGAGGTATGACAGGTTGACCATGCTCCAGTGGATAGCCTAACACCCACCAGAATGGAGGCAGCACTAACTGGACTCAGTAACCTTTGTTTCTTGTTTTTTAAGGACACAAGGTGGAAGGGGAACATACTGGAAGAAGTGAGGAGAGGAGGGGAAGAAGACAGATCTGATCACGATATGTTGTCTACATGTAACAGATAAAGAATAAACTTTATTTTTTAAATAAAACAATATTTATACTAATTTGAGCACTTGAGACCTTAATAGTAAAAAATTCTCATCAAAAATAGAAATGTTTTTCTCAGCTTTGACATCTCTGAGAACTTGATTATATTAAATGATCTCATGAATGACGGACACGAATCCAGTTAAAAACAACAGTGACAATCCTGACATAACGTAACCGGAGTTTGTATTACACAGTCAAGGACTAGACCTCGAAACCAGGGAGGAGTCCCATGTATCCTGTGGTGCCATGGCCTGACACTTATCTTCATTTTGGTGAAAGGAAGGGAAATGACCCTCCACTCACAAAGACACTTCAAGTGGTAGGGACTTTCCACTGCACTTCAAAAGCTTTCTTTCTTCCCCTTGCCTCTTCCTCTAACAGTGACTCACACTACCCTAATAACACAAGTCACACTGTCGAGACAAGGGTGATAAGGGCAGGGAGAATGAAAACACCATGCCAGCCTGGACCTCAGGGAAACCTGACTGACACCAGAAAGAGAAAACATGCCTTTAATCCCAGCTCTTGAGAAGCAAAAGCTGGTAGATCCCAAGTTTTAGTTCCAGAACAGCCAGATTTATAAATAGAGACTTTGCTTAAATAAATAATAGATAAACAAATGAATCAATGAATAAATAATAAAGTAAGTGAATAAAAATAGTATCTGGGTACACATTCTTCCAGAGAGAACTATTCTGTACCTGTCACACTAAGCACATGCAATTTTACTCCTATGACGGATCTCCTAGCTACTACCCACATTCAACAATCAATTTCACCATATTTATAAAACACCAGTAGAAAAACTTCAGAAGATAATTAGAAGCTTGTAGTCTTAATTTTTTTTTTTTTGTCAACAACTTCCCAAACTCAACAACTGCTTCCCAAATAACTGACTTGGAAGCTGAATATTATAGTAACTGCTGGGCCAATAGCTCAAGCATATCACTATCTAGCTCTTACACTTAAATAATCCATAATTCTTATCTACGTTTAGCCACATGGCTTAGTGCCTTTGCTCAGTCCAGCATTCTCATCTTGCTTCCTCTGTGTCTGTCTGGCATCTCTTTCTCTGCCTTTCCTCTTCCCAGAATTCTCCAAGTATGCCTGCCCCCTGCCTTGTCTCTACTTCGTGCCCGACTACTGGCCAATCAGAATTTTATTAAACCAATTATCAGTGACAAATCAGTGTATAAGAGCATTATCGCACATTTCCCGCCTACCTTATTTCTTTCTCCACCCACGGCGGAGAAACACTGACACTCTACACATCATAATATGCTTCAGAGATAGGAACAAAAAGTCAGTCATGCAAGCATTTTCCTTTTGGATGAGCACTCAAGTTATAAATGTAAAGATTAGAAATTAATAAGGCAATAACTAAAGAAAATAATTGTGGAATAATCATGAACTTACCAGTTTAATCGCCACATATTCATTTGTGTATAAATTTTTCCCTTGAAAAAGGAAGAAATAAGTCAGATTCTGCTAATACTTTAAAATTTAACTTATATAACTTTATGACCTGTACCTTTTTTTTTTAAGTATGTAAGACATCTAAATAAAGCAAAAGCTTTTATTTTCAACTCTGAAGAAAAAGAAATTGCTAAATTTACTATCAACTCAATAAAGCATTTAATATTTCACTTAGATTCTAAGTAGAAAGTGGTACTAATAAATATGCTATCCAATTGTAATAAAAAATTCTAAATTTATTTTAATATTGCATGCAACTTAGAATATAACCAATATTCAAGTGACTACTGAATGTATTTTAAGTCAAAACACATATATAAAAGAAGAATATAAAGCCTTCCCCATCCGTCATTTCCTTTAAACCATTATGAAAAACAGTCATATTAGGTCATATATTTACTCCAGTATGTATGTCAGATATTTAAAAGCTCTGGAATATGCTTAAAATGATTAAATAAGAAAATTAATCAATAATTGGCTAAAAAATTCATTAACTACTTTTAAAAAAGAATTACTAGTGTCTCAACTTACAAGCAAATTAATTCCAACTATTTAAAGTTACATATAAAAAATAAAACAAAAATATACTTATCTCAATATATGGAAATCTTTCTAGGGATAAGAAACATGAAGAACAGTGGATTTTATACATATTTGGTTACATGACATACTTAAAAATTCTAAATATTGAATGTAACTTAAAAATTCTAAATATTGAATGTTAAATACATGGGTATGTAAATGACAAATCAGAACACAGGTTTAACATCACTAACATGCAAAGAATTTGAATAAACAATTATTTTTGTGTTGGCCATAAGCTAAAAAATTCCAGTAGTCACAATCTGCAGCCCCTAAGGAAAATTTGAGAGTTAATACAAATAGAAGGGCAATTTGAAATATAAATTAACATGTATCTTTCTTTATAAGTACACCAAAAAGAATAAAATTAAAATGGCATATGTTGTTTAACTTCCAGTATTTTTTCAATTAGCATAAATGACTACTACAATGAAAATAAAAGACTTGTTTATTTGTTTGTTTTTAAACCACTGCACCCTTTCAGAAAGCTCCTAACTTCAGCTTCAGATGTGCTGCTGGCTTTACAGAGCAGAATATTCACAGACATAGTCTAAATATTTCCTTTATTGTATAAAAATGAATAAAAGGGAAAATATTCATAATGCATAGATTAATAAACTCTATATATTTAAAAGATTTAATCCAACAGAAATCCCAAAAGTGGTACAAATCAAGTTCTATTTTGAAACTCATTAGGTTTAAATAAACCTACATAATTATTTTTCTTCTTTTAGAGAATATTTTATATTTTTAAGCAACTAGTTTCTCATTTAGAAATGCTTTCATGAACATCTTTAGGCACCCATTATGTATGAAAATGTAAGTGTCCTCTAGGGTACCTGAGTGAAGAATGTCATTACCGAACTTTAGATAGGTATCCTACTCACAAGTGAGTCAAACGTTAAAAAAAAGTTTCCTCAGAGCATTATAATCCCTTCATAACAATATAATTTTTATTCGGAACTATATATAGATCCCACAGAATCAAAACATCAACGCTTTTGTTGGCTTTCATAGTCTAATCTTTTATGTCACAGCAAAAGAAAAGAAACAAACAAAAAGAAGTTGAATCCTAAAAAGCATCATCTTTGTTAATATTAGAGATCTGGCTGAACTGTGGAAATTACAGTCACAAGTATGAATGAAAATTAAACATACAGTCTTGTCACTGAATACAGCCCGAGTCCTACAATTAGACTTTAATCAATATGTGGTATACACAAAAGCAAATGGTGTACAAAGTGCATCTGTCTAGTGTGCTATGAGTAAGATAGAGGGGATACAGAGAATTCCATTAAGGCTCCAAATGGACTGGCCCTAATTCATTGATATCATCATCTATTTCAAGTGATATTTCTAATACAGTTTTCTGCTGTATTGAACCCAAAGAAGTTTTACCAATATTGTGAAATTGGTGTTACTAGAGGAAAAATATGTCCTTCAGGTGTTACATATATGTGTTGTAGTAAGTTTTTTTTTGGCCTGTTTTGGGTCTGGAGGTTTGTGACTTGGCGCGCGCCGCAGCTTTTGTTTTTTAAAGAAATAAATTAGATATTTATATATTTTTTTACTGTTGGCCCATGTCTTAAGCACATTACTAGCTAGCTCTTTTATCTTAAATCAACTTATTTTTATGAATCTATTTACCACGAGGCTCACAGCCTGTGGCTCACTTGAATTTTTACATGCTGCTTCTCCAGGGGAAGGATGGCGACTGGCAAACTTTACTCTTTTTCTTATCTGGCTGCCTCTGATTCTCCACCCACTTCTATGGTGCTCTGCACAGGCCAAAACAGTTCTTTATTCACAGTACACAGAGAACATTCCTACCACATCTCCTCTTTTCTGTCTAATTAAAAAGGAAGGTTTTAATTTTTACATAGTAAAATTATAAATAATAGAACAGCTTTTAAGTAAGAATTATAGTTATAATATTTAGTTTATTTGTATTTATAAAATTAAAGAGAATATTTTATTATTTATTTTATCTAGAAGTTTGTGACTTGGCGCGCGCCGCGGCTTTTGTTTTTTAAAGAAATAAATTAGATATTTATATATTTTTTACTGTTGGCCCATGTCTTAAACACATTACTAACTAACTCTTTTATCTTAAATCAACTTATTTTTATAAATCTATTTACCACATGGCTCACAGCCCGTGGCTCACTTAAATTTTTACATGCTACTTCTCCAAAAAAAAAAAAAATAACAACTAACAAACTTTACTCTTTTTCTTATCTGGCTGCCTCTAATTCTCCACCCACTTCTATAATACACTATACAAGCCAAAACAATTCTTTATTCACAATACACAAAAAACATTCCTACCACATATATGTTTATAGCAGAAACTATAAAACTAGTTATCCATCAGTTTTAACTCTGTATTTCCCTTAATAAAGACTGTCCAAGTTTAAAAATAATTTTCCAGCTACAAACTGTATTTTCCAGGCTCTTTTTCAGCTTAGTGTGGCCAAATGATTAACTTCACACCAGTGGACATCTACTTCAATAAAGTACAACATCTTCAATTTCGAGAAATGAAGTATGCTTCTGATTCTTCTTCCTTCTTCTGTCTGGCTGACAAGGTGAGAGGAGCAGCTAGCAAGATCACCCTACACATACTAAAGCCACAAACTTAACATAGAGGGACAGACTGAACAATTCACATACCCAAGACATGTATGTCCCTACCTAAGTCTCTAGTAATTGCTCTTGTCCTATGAACTGACCAACTCTAGAAGGCACAGGCTTCCCCCCAAACAAAATGGTTTTTGTTTGTTTTTTCAGATGTTCAAAGAAGACTTCTAGGTATTTCAGAAAACCTGGGTTCAACTCCCAGGATCCACATGGCAGTTTACAACAATCTGTTACTTCAATCCAGTGGCTTTAAAGATCTCCTTCTCACCTCCACAGGGACTGGGCATACATGGTGCACTGACATACACACAGGCAAACACCCAAACAAAATAAAGGGAAGAGAGAAAGAAGCAAGCCTTGGCACTGAAACTTGATGAAATAAAGTCAAGACAATGCACAATAAGCTCTTTTACTTCAAGAGAAAAAGAACCTCACCAGACACTGAGGCTATAGGAACCCCTGGATAGTTTAGACACACGGCTCTCACCTGCCCCTTCCCTACACATCACCAAGTAGAGCCTGCCTGAGCCAGAGGGATCCACAGCACCTCACCTGTCACTCAATAAATTAGTGTTGGTATCAGTAGTTCAGAGAAGCTTTATGTTGCAGTGAGCTGTAGTTAAAGTCAGTGGCTAAACTAAGAAAAATCAAATAACTCTTGAGTATGACACGCCCCTTCCGCCCCATCCATAAGGCTCAGAGAACATGGAGGAAGAGAGCACAGAAAGAATTTAAGAGCTTAATAATTGGAAAGAGTGCTATGTCTTCTGGGCACATGACATGACATGACATGCTACTACACTCATGAACTCACAGTAACTGAGATGATCTTCAAAAGACCTGCATAAACCTGAGGCCATCAAAATACGAGCAGGAGTGGCGAGACTCCTGAGGTGCCATCCCTGACTGAGAAACTGTTGCAATTGCTAAGATAAAGGCAGGCATTTTCTTCAATGAGATGCATCCATTGGTAAGTTGTGCATGCTCTAGTAAGTAGCCCCACACACAGGCACAGGCAGGGCGGCCCTAATTAAAGTCAGTGCCAGCATTGTCGTAGGAGGGAAAGCTGTTGGGAAGAGTACAGAGGCACTTGGAAAGGACCTAAGAGGTGTGTAGGGATCAAAATATATAACATATTTGCATAAAATTGTTAAATGAGTCTAACATCAAAAATATACAATATAATCCTATTATTTTTGGCTAGCTATGTTTAAAGTATTTGGTATGTGTCAAATATAGTTCTAGGAATTCTGAATTGTTGTTTAAACTTGAAATCTATCTATCTACTAACAGGCAAAAAATGCAAGTTTTATTGCCAACACATGAAGATAAAAATAAATAAATAAATCGATCTATCATTTAATATAAAAATGCTGAACATGTTGATTTCAATTTGTTTACAAGTTTGTTTTGTTTCTAATTTCAGTCCTTTTTTGAAAAGCTAATAACCTGTAAGAAAAGTTTCCAGCAGTGGACCCACTGTCCTTAGGGCAACTATACATGGGGTGGGGTTGAGAGTATCTTTGAGTTTTATGTAAGGTTACAACAGCAAGCAAGGTATCAAAGGTCTCAAGTATTTAATGAACCTACAATGTAAGAGACAGCTTTCTACAGAAACAAGAAACTGTCCAGCCTAAAAGTGGGCATCCTTGTTGAAAATAAGCACCTCTGTTGAAAACACTTACCTATAAAAGGTAAGCCTCATACCCGTTCTTGCTCAAATAACACACACGCAAATTAGCATAAAAATCAAATGTTCAGGATGATTTTATTAATCTGACTTTAATAATACTTTAAGGATCCAAAGCAAGAGCAGAGAGATGGCTTAGTAGTTAAGAGCACTGGTTGCTCTTTCAGAGGACCTGGGTTCAATTCCAATTCCGAGCACTCATATCTCACATTCATCTGTAACTCCAGTCTAGAGGATCTGATACCCTCTTCTACCTCTGCAGCACAAGTACTGTAAACATAGTACTCACAAATACATGCGGGAAAATACCCACACATGTAGAATAAAAATAAAGGTTATTTTAAAAAATTAGAAAGAATCCAAACTAACTTTTAAAAAGTAATGTTTGTAACTTTTTTCCTAAACAAGAAAACCATGAAGAACTTTGAAAAGAAAGAAAATAAAATGTCCCCTCAGTGGTCTCTGAATAAGAAAAATTAAAATAACTACCTTAGCTCTGTATGTTTATAAATACGGATAAGGGAGGGAATACATATGTGAAATACTTAGATATCCATAAAACAATGACATATATAGAAAAAGAAGAGATGTTTATTTGTTGTATATGGAAGCACTACCTTCTAAAGAAGGGAATGAAGCAGGAAGCCAGGGAAGTAAACGATCTTCTAAGTTCAAGAGAACTGAAGCTTCCTAAGATTCACAAGGCCCCTCCCCAAGGTTAAGTTTATGGAAGCAGTCAACAGCTGCTTAAAGAAAAGGCTCTCCCACCCCGAAGGCGATTAGAGGGATACTCTCTGCCAAGCTGGCAACTGCCAAGCTGCCTGTAAGTGAGGCAGATTTCCAGAAATGCAACTTTTCCTGAGCTGGCACCTACACAGGGTGGGCTTTTCAGTGATGCAGCTGTCTTTGAGTTATAGAGTTCTCATGTAGAGTACTGAAATCAATGCCAATAAACTCATTGCTTTACCAAGATCAATTTTGGTAAAATTATGCCTTTGCAGGAAAAGTCTCATATGTTAGTATAGTATATTAACTTGACTTTTCAAGATATACATATATTTAATATATTTAAATAATGTATCATACACTTATATACAACACATACACTCTATACAATCACTTGATTGGATGAGATTAGAAATACTAAGCCAGCTTACTGTTTTTATGTTTGTTCATTCACACATACAAACAAAAGAATGCTCCCCAACATACATTATAATTTCAGTATACTGTTTTGGTTAAGTTGGTCCACTAAAATTCTTCTATATGAATACACACACACATACAGAGTATATATTATAAAAATAATTATTTCTAAATGATGTGGAAAACTGTAATAAAAACCAAAGCCTATGTAGATATTATGTTAATCTTTTATATTATACTCTAAATTTACTATTTATAATAACCTAGAAGGTGACTCATGAACATTTTTAAGTATATGATCAACGTTAAGAACTGGATCAATAGTCTCAAAATTTGACAGAAAGTAAATAATCTAATTTCTCTAACTCCCAAGTAAGAACACTATCTTTAAAAAATAAGCCATAAAGTATTTGCCCTTTCAAATATCTTAGTTCCCACTAAATGCAAAAGAAACCTGCCAGCTACATCATTTATAGCTGTATAAAAAGAATGTCACTAGCTTTGGTCTGCATGCTGTTTCATTCTTTCATATTTAATGTACATTAGCAACATAAAACTAGTAAAATAGAAGATTCAGTACAAATTAGGAAATATAGAGATGATAAGAGACAGCTCGGTAGAAACATAAAAGTTACTTTATTTTCAACAGCAGAGTGGACCAGTAAAAACTGTGAAGCCGTTTATTTTCCCTCAGGTTTACAGTCTTGATAGTCCAATGAGGCACACCCTTACTGAAGCTAATTACCTACATGGTGATGCCTGTGACACCATGCCACCTGCCTTGTTTTCTCAATGGAGGTAGTTTCTCTACTATACTAGGAATAAGAAGATTAAAATCTCACATCTTTCTCTGTCACTGAGCTGCTCTGTAGCATTCAGCAAGTGCATTCCCTATGGAGCTTCAGGTTCCTGAAGTGGACCGTTAAGAGCGTCAGTAAGCCCAGCATTTCCTAAACTGTTACAGCATGAGTAGATACTCTGAGATTCTTGATAAAGAAATGATCTCGAATCTTACCCTAGGGAGAGTAGAGCCAAGGAAAAGGGAGAATAATGCACAGAAACAAGCTATTATAACAAGTAAAAGTTAATTTTACCGAGTACCTTGACTTTAAGCCACATACAAGATTCTAAAGTGAAGTTACTAAGTGTTTTAAAATATGAAAGTAGAACCTAAATATCCCCCCCAAAATATACTATACAATAAAAGACTTACTGGAAGCTATGGCCTTTGTAAACTTTTATTTACTTATTTTTACGTGTGTGGGTGTTTTACCTGCGTATACATACATACATACAGATACATATATCTGTGCGCTATGCACTTGAGCCCAATGCCCAAGAAGACCAGAAGACACAGACAGGATCTCCTTGAACTGGAGCAACAAGTGGTTGTGAGCTGCCATGTGGTGCCGGAAGGAAATCAAACCTGGTCCTCTGAAGAGCAGCAAGTGCTCTAGACCACTCAGCCACTTCTCCAATCCCTGCATGCCCTTTTTCTTGTTTTCTCACATTCTTAAGAAATGAGAATGGTTAATCTTCAAATAAATAAACATCTAGATACCAGAGAATTCCTTACAATCCAAAGTACAAATAAAAAAATTTCCAAGAGCTGTATGCTTTATAACCAGCATTTTGGGAAACTGTCATCAACCAAAGTCCCAATGTGTACATTTAAAGAACTTAACAACTAAAACAAGAAGGTACTTTTACAAGTGTATTCAGTTAAAAAATGTTCTTCATAATGTAATAAATAAACAGTCTTACCTAATCGTAATTCTCCAAAATTGCCACATCCAATTTTTTTTCCAACTCTAAAGTTAGGTCCAACCATTAAAACTCCAGATGAAGAAGACCCAGTTCCTCGAGTGCTGTGCCCTGATCGACCACTGGGTCGTGCCATTCTATCATCTGATTTGTCCTTGTCTTTCTTTTTATTATCCATATCAAGTTTGCGGTACTCCACTTTGAATTCTTTAATCAAGACAAGCACAATGAAATGGGGTACTCTAAGAGTAGGTGCATCACTAGGTAACAGTACCCGATGAACAACGTTAGCATTCAAACTTCAGCCGATAGTCAAGTCAACTGATACGTGTTCATCCCATTCGGACAACTGTTCCCTGTTGTCTTCTCAACAAAGTATGCTTTCAAAATTATCTTCTCGATGATATAAGCTGGTGTTGATAGAGAGCTGTAACATTAAAGAGGGAAAACTGTCAACAAACATAACATACACATTCAAGAAAGTGAATGAAAAAAAGCTTAGGTTACCTGTTGAGGCTCCTGAAATCAAAGCACAGTAAACTCCTAAATCAACCATTAATTTTAATGTCAATGCTTTAATACCAAATACATAAACCAAATTTAACTTAAAAAAAAACAAAACATGTATTTTTGTGCACATGTGTGGTACATGTGTGTAGATGTTTGTATGACCATAAGCATGTGAGTACACATATGTGCATGCATGCATGCTATGTATGGAGGTAAAAATCAGATATTTCATCAGTTTTTATTGTTATGATAAACACCATAATCAAAATCAGCTTACACACAAAATGATTTTGGCCACAGTGGTGAGAAAGGCAAGAGAACCAGGGGGTTGAGAGATCATATCTCAACTGCAGGAGCCAGCAGAGAAAGCAAACTGTAAGCCTACTCCCACTGACACACTTCCTCCAGCAAGGCTAGACCTCCAGAGAATTCTATAACCTTCCCATACAGCACCACCAACTGGGAACCAAGTGTGCCCTGGGTGGGGGATGTCTTTTGTCTTTTAAAAACCCAGTTAGTGCTCACTGCCAAGCAGGACAGCAAGCTCCACAGGTCTCCCTGCCTGTGCCCCTTCCAGGGACAGGATTACAGAGGCACACAAGTGCTGGAAGCCCAAACTCAGGTCCCCATGCTTGTGCAACAGAAGCTACTTTTCCAAGGCATCTCCCTATCCCCTAAACTTAAAAATCAAGGATCTGATTGTTTTAAAACAAAGGAAAAATAGTTGTTTCATAAAACAATATACATTGATTAGCCTAGATATACAGAAAATAATTAAGATTTAAAAATTTTTAAATCTTAATTATTTTCTTCACTCTTAATTTTTAGACTTTTCAAAAGTATATTTTCATTTCAAAAATATTTACTCAAATATTTATTATTTTTATATATATAAGTTACAAAACTGAAAACAGTCTTTGTATCTCTGAAAGAAAATAATTTTATGTAACAGTCAAACTAAGTCTTTTTTAAAAAGTAATTTCACAAGACTAAGATGTTGGAGAAGTTAGGTATAAAAGTTTCTTTTAGAGAAGGATTTTATTATGAATCACAGGCTGTTTCAGACTTGCAAGCTTCCTAACTCAAATTCACAAGTTCTAACATTACAGCCTTATACTACCACGCCTAGCTACAGATATTGATTCTCACAAGACAAAAACACTAAAGCATTCTTTAAAAAATGTCGGAGACTTTTAAAAGAGGAATCATACACTTCCTTTAGAAATTTCAGCAGGCAAACACATGTGCACTCTGTGGGTAGTCTGGTAGGTGTATTTCATGAACACCTGCTTTCATCTGAACTTTACTCCAAGCCACCTTTCATGCCTTGCAGTAACAGGTTCAAGACAGACTGCGGTGGCACATGCCTGCAATGCTGGGCTACATAATGAAAAAAGGAACAGAATACGTCAAAATGTAACTTATAAAAATATTTATGAAATCAACACAATCCTAGGCAACTGGCTAGTGAGTCTGTTGTATAAACTGTTAAGACTGTTCCTAAAGTTGATGTAGAAATGAAGAATTAGAATAAATCTCAAACCACAAAAACAAAATTAAATATACAGTTTAATAATACCAAGGCTTACTAGAGAGCTAGGGTAATCAAGATAATGTGAGGCTACCACAGAACAGGGGAACGAAACAGCAGAGTCTAAAACAGAGCCACACAGATCGTCAGCTGAGTTTCCACTAACACACCAAGTCCATTCAAAAGTGACATGTGTCCCAACAACCATACATCTGTGTGGAAAAAAAAAGCCCTGCTTCAATCCATGAAAAAATAACATATAATGAATCATAAGTCTAAACCAAATTTAGAAATATAAAGGAAAAGAGCTTGTAAGCTTGTGATATATAAAGATAAAATAAGGTTAAAAGTTAATAAATAGAACTGAGCAGAAACACCAAAAAACTATGGAAAATTATTTCATGTATTTATGAAAGTTAATAAATAGAACTAAACAGAAACACCAAAAATTAAGGGAAATTAGTTTATATATTTATGAATATACATTAAGATATTAAATTAAATAAACTTTATCCTTATGTAAAAAAGTTGAATATATTTTCCACAAATAATTTATATAGCCAATAAATATATGAAGTCTTGATTATCATACTCACCATGGAAGTACAAATTAAAACCATAAAAGTATATTTCATACTCATAAGTATGGCAAAACTTTAAAAGATTACCAACAGCAATGCTACTTGTCCTTAATTTCTGATGCAAGTATAAAATAGTATAACAATGGAACTAAGTTTGTCAGTTTGTTTTGAAGTAAAATGTATATTTTATCCTACAACTTATTAATAAAACAATGTATTCAGATAGATTTGTCACCAATTTTTATTGTAACCTTATTTACAATAACCAAAACTAAACACAATCCAAGTGTTCTCAGCAGGAGCATAAGCAAATTGGTATATTCATATAACAGGATACTATATGAATCCTAAGTAAGTCAAAAGACATCAGGCACAAATGAGTTATAGACATTGAAATCCTAGAACCTCAGAAGTAAGCTACAGAAATAGAAATCACTTGAAAAGAGCATGGAGAAACTTCCTCGTGAAAGCATATGTCCTGTACCTTCATTAAGAGAAGCACAGGCAGCTATATATTTGTCAATGCATAAAACCTGCACAAATGCACATTGCACCTCAAATGTGCCTTTTAAAAAAATAGCTGAGCTCACTGAATGGCTCAGGGGTAAAGGCAGAGTGCTGCCACCCCCATAAACTGTCCTCTGACCTCCACACATGCACACATGTATGCACACAAATACATAAGTATATAATTTAAAATATTAAAAACCAATGCCCATTCACAAAACAAAAATTTAGCAATCTCAAAGTATATTATATCCCCCTTATTTTTACATAAGCTTTACGTTAAAATGCAGTTCTTTTAAATAGTTATAAACTGTTAGTTATTAACTAATATAATAGCAACTTTTAAATAATTCCTGCTTTTCTCCATTTAGAAAAAAATTATTTTTTGGAAATTTTTCATATTTTTGAAACATAGCTTTCCGTTTATGTTTAAATAGTGAGCTATCCAAAACCATATTCTACATATAAGAAACCAAATAATGTACAAATGAAGTAAAAATGTTCCACAGATGTTTATAATACATTTTTCAAGCCTCAACCTGTTTGCCTTTCCAGAGGTAACTACTACTCTCGGTTTATTGAATGTGCTTCTTTTTGATACAGTCTGTGTATGCATAATATGTGGTGATATACTGTATATTTAATAAGCAGTGGTGGTGCATGCTGTTAGTCCCAGCACTTGAGAGGCAGAGAGAGGAGGATCTCTGTGAGTTCAAGGCCAGCCTGTCTACAAAGCAAGCTCCAGGACAGCCAGAATTGTTACACAGAAAACCCTGTCTCCAAAAAAACCAAAAAGGCCGAAAGAGATGATTCTGTCCTCTGATATTTCAGACTGATTTTTATTAAATATACAATATATTATCACAATAGTTGTATACAGAAAATTTGTAGACTGCTCTGTGTAAGAGGTACGCAAGAAGTCTTCCAAGAATGCAAACTGTTCCACAATAAAAAATAGAAAGTAAAAGAATATCATTAAATTGAAGAGCTTTTACTATCTCCCTTTCATAACTTTCCATCCCTCATGGACCCTACCTAGCACAAGGTGAAGCTCCGCAGCATGAATGAGAGCAGAGCCTAGAAACATCCCTAAATTCCTTCCCTGTAGAGGGCCAGAGCCAAGGCCCACACCTCAAACTGGGAAATCAGGAGAGAATCAAGAAACAGCAGTGAGTTTGCGAAAAATACAAACTGAAAAAAAATGAACAGGCTTTTTACATGGCTAGAAATGAGTCCATTCCCAAAATTGAATTTTCTGATAAAAATTAAGCAATAGAAACTAACTAGGAAATCAATCATTCATAGCAAGCAGGTAAGGACAAGTCAAAGTACGACAAAAATGGTCACTAAGAAACTAAGACATCTCCAATTTCACCTTACTCAGCTCAGAACATTCCAGAAACTATTCATAAACTTATAATATAAAATTCTTATTTTTAAAACTATTTTTTAGATACACACACACACACACACACACACACACACACACACACACACCTCCAGTAGAACCAGGCATAGTGACACATGCCTGTAATCCTAGCACTTGAAAGACTAGTAGAACTTTCTCTATGACAGCACCCACGAAGCGGTATTAGTATCTGATGATAGTTTCTTATACATAGCTTTATGATCCCTGAACTTAATACCATGCTTGGACAGTTAACATATTATGCATCGATAAATGAAGTTTTTTGTAACAATACCAGTCGATAAACTTTATTTGTATATAGAACTATAAGAGATTTATGAGTAAAACCTAAATATACACTCTAATTCCCTCATTCACAAATATGAACTGACAATCAAGGGTCAGTAGACATCTAAGGAACTCTAATATGAAAAATGCTCCCCCTATGAAAGGCAGACAGGAAGGAAGACAAGAAGGAAAAAGAGGGAGGGAGGGAAAGAGGGGGAACACTTTGGTTAGTAAATTATGTAATAAACAAAAGCGAGGAGAGGGGATCATCAGAGAGCTGGTAAACAGAGGAAAGCTCGGCAAACTGCAGAGTCAAGGTTAGTCTTAAAGAGTACAAAACATTGATTTTTCAATCTGCAGAATTAATTTTACAAAAAATTAAATTAACAAAATTTATGAATCCTGTGTTAAAGATATGGCACAATTAATAAAAATTTGATTGTTAATGAGGGACAAATAAAGTAAAAACAAATGTACAGGGAAAAGAATTTCTGTTTCTTGCATAGTATAGTGTACATAGGCTTAAGGAAAAAAAGGGTATAATCACAGAAAAATAAATAGTTAAAACATAAGTCTTTGAAGAAAGAGTAAAAGTAATATAAAAGAAAAAAGCCATTAAAATGGGAGATACACAGAGAGTCTGGACTCTTTATGTTATTGTGTTGATTCTGAATTGTTTGGATTGCTGAAAAGCAAAGGACAGCTGCAAAGAGACCTGGAATTGAAAGAAGGACTGTAGAAATAAATCAGCCTATATACTTTAGGAATGCCTTAACTTTAAAAAGCCAAAAAATATATTTGTCAAATGGAAATAAAAATGCTTTGGAAAAGGGTTTTTGCTTTTGTTCCCACAGAAAATGAGAGGCTACAGATTCCTCCAGGAATGATATTAATCAGATTGATCAAAAGAAACCTCCTTGATATCTATCAGCAAAGGTTATCTCTGGTCTTCCCAGGACTTTGCCATTCTCTCCAATGTTCTCTATAGAACCCTAAAGAGACTTCATCCATAGACCCCAGGAAGAAATTTGGAGTATACTACACCCACATTCCCAAAATATAAATAGGTGGTCTTTGATTATTTAGTGGGTTATGGATTTTGTTATCATTTAGCAGAATACAGTATATTGATACAAATTTAAAGTTATTTTTGATACACTGTATATATGTTTCTATTCCTATTTACGCTATTGTACCTATGCAGTTCATTTAAAACATGAGGTAAAGTTCTAGCTTTTGAAAGCTATTATTATAAACTATTTAGGATAATCAAAAAACATAAGTTAGTAATCAGTCACCTATAATAATCAAATTTGTAGATCTTAAGTAATCTTTCAGGATCATACAGAGATATATTTTATATAGATGATCTTCAAAATACTTCAAAGCCTACAGAATATGGTATTTAAAATATTTTGTTTGTTAACCTAAGGTTTTTCATGACAATGAGGCACATCAGCTCCTAGCAGTATTAATTTACTTCAAAGATGATGGGCATTTAAGAAACTCCTTTTGGAGTTTACTTTCATTGTGGCAAGGTTAGCTATAGGGCAAAGAAACTGCTCTTGCCTTTGACTGCTGTACAGACTGGACATGCAGAACCTACAGAAAAAAAGACTCTTAAACTTAGCCAAAATAAGGCAGGACAGTCCTTCAAATTCCTGCTTCATGAAAGAGTCTGCTTGAGCCTACAGGCTGAAAATGGATGCCCCATCATTGCAGAGAAACTTTGGGTGACTGTGCAGGTAGCCAAAGTCTCTGTTGTTAAGTAATAGATCATTCTGGGCCTTTGATGGTATTTAAGATGCAGTTTTCTTCAGTAATGATAGAAAGTAAAGTAGGTATAAAACTTTGGATTCAGTAGGTAATGGAGTGTTTTCTCTGAATTTTCAACCTGCAATGACCTAAGTATTATAAATTAATTCTTATTTGATAATTGTTTGTGTTGAGTAGTTTTATACTATGTTATAGCTACAATCTTTCTTTTTACTTAGACAAAACGGGGGAAATGTTATAAAATATTACTTTAAGGTATGTTACTTTTGTTCATGTTGCATTTGTTTAACTCTGTAAAGCTGTGTTATTTTGCCTGTCTAAAACACCTGATGGTCTAATAAAAAAAAACTTAACAGCCAGCAGCAAGGCAGGAGAAAGGATAGGTGGGGCTGGCAGACAGAGAAGATAAACAGAAGGAGAAATCTGGGAGGAGAAAAAAAAGAAGTAGCCAGAGAAGGAAGAGAACTCCATGGGCAAGCCACAGAGTAAGAAACAAAGCAAGGTATACAGGAATAAAAAAGGAAAAGCCCAGCAGCAAAAAGGTAGACAGAATAATTTAAGTTAAGAAAAGCTGGCTAGAAATAAGCCATGGTAAGGCCTGGCATTTATAATTAAGAATAAGCCTCTGTGTGTGATTTATTTGGGAGCTGGGTGGTAGGCCCCACATAGTGCATAAACAAGCAACAACAGTATAAAGTAAAAAGGTAAGATATAAGTTTACTAGAATAAAAAACTGAGATAAAATTACTATTTAAAGTATCAGAAGAAAGGAATAGATGAGGATAAAGTTAAGACTAAAAAAATAATAGGAAGCCAGATAGATGTGGTAAAACTTCATTATTTTTAGTGGATACTTAAAAGATAACACAAAGTTTAACAGTGGGAATGATTGAGGACTTCTTAATCTGAAATCCATGACTACCCATCCAGTATTTTTCCTGACAAAAGAATCTGTAGTTTTCAAATGACGTGATCTTTTAAAAAAAAAAAAAAAAAAAAAAAAAACTGAAAATATATATTTCCACTTTTTCACTAAACTGTTGTGTAAACAGCTTCTTAGAAAGATGCCTAGAAGTGCAGTTCTTTGATAAAGTACTTGCCTTCCACATGCAAAGACCTGAGCCCCAACCCTAGCACTTGAAAAATAGATAAATAAATCTCAGAAACAATCTATTCTAAATACTAAGTAACACTAGTGGTTAAAAATCCAACTATTTCTTAAGTATCTAGAACAGTTTCAATAGACATACTATAAAAGACCTAAAAGATATTTTTAAGTAAGAAAATGAAGAAATGTTACCCACTGTTCAGTTTAGCACCCACACAAAACAAATTTATTTCTGCATTTTCTAGTAGTCAAACAAAAAGCACAGATATGACTAAACATAATTCAGTGTCCAATTAAATTCCAGATGCTTTAAAAAATAGCTAAGGAAAGAACTGTAGTACTTAGTACTTCGGTGCTGTAGTACATAGTACTGAACACTATAGTATACAGTGCTGTGTTGTTACAGAGCTGTAGAGCTGCAGAGCTGTAATGCTGTGGAGTTGTAAGGCTGTAGTACTATACCTTTATCTTGTTTAGCCAGTGGCTTGGTACCTTTTTCCAGAGCAGCATTCTTACCTTCTTTCCTCTGTGTCTGCTGGAGTCTCTTCCCAGAGTTTTCTTAGTCTAGTAGCCCCAACACTATACCTACAAATGCAATCAAGAGTGAAACTAGAAATGTGTTCAGACAGTCAATTCAAGGGATATAAGAAACCTGATTAAACTGCAGGTCTTCAAGATTAGGTATCCCAACTACTGAAGTGTGTCACAGAAACACACCCTGCTCACAATTTTCATAACACAAAATATTTATAATGTTCAAGGATATTGTCATTTTTACAACAGATGTTTCTCCTTTAACTGACATTTTAATCTTCCTACTAGCTAAAATTAGTAAACATAGTTAGCTACATGAGTGTGTATAAATGGTTAAAAAAAATGTTAAAAGACAGGGAATTAGCCAAAAGGGTGTTTTTTCAATTGTCTTTAAGGAGCAAATATGAATAATCAGTTGTCTTATTTTCAGGAACAGCTTCAATTTTGATACAGTGATATCCAATAACAAAAGAGCTTCATCTGGACAAAACTAGCATTAGCTGACTGTGTGTAGACATATGGGGACTAGTATGCTCTAATTTGATAATCACTGATAAATCTTCAAAACAGAAAATCAGATTTTCTAATCTGCATGGTTGAACCATTTAATACCTTACACAAACGGCTGACCTCTTTAAGGATATAACCCAGATAAAACAGAGAAATAGTCTGAGAATGTACCTGTGTAGGTATGGTCTGCCTCATATGCCAAACAGACACCAATGAAAAGGTCTAGATTTTTAATAATATACTAATATTAAGTTAGTATAATTTAATATTATACTAACTTTCAAAATACTGTTGTAGAAAAAGGAAAAGAACTATTCCGTGCATTTCTAATGAACATTATAATTTACAAGTACAAAATTGTAACAGAAAAGATTAATATCAAATTTTATATTCACATCTTATTTGTGAGTGTTACTTCTCCACAGGTCTGTTATATAAAATAAAAATGTATGTACTTATATAAGCAACACTAAATAGACTCACTAGGTTGCATGTATGTGTGTATGTATATATGTATGAATATACGCATACGAAAGTAGAGACCTTGAATTTGGAAGCAGTAGAGGGAGAAAGGTAGAAATGATGTAAAGTATTCATGTATAAGATTCTCAAAAACTGGGAAATTAAAACTATGTAATTATTACAAAAAGGCTCATTTGAAGTATCAAATGCTTTATTCAGTCTCTATTTAAAAAAAAATGTTATTAGACTGTGTCTTCAAGCCTCTCTGAAATTTAAATTAGTGGAGACATTTGCAAAGCGATGGCTAGTCACTACATCACATGCTGTTAGCAGCCAGTGTCCCAGTTACTGGTTTCTGGCATTACTCCAACTGCAGTTGTCTAAGAAAAGAATAAAGACTAATTTTTAAACTTAAATCATTAGCTGTAATGTCAAAAATATGGACATCAATTTCTTTAATTGCTTACTACCAAAAGTTGTCTAAAATTACTTAGACTTATTGTCTAAAATTACTTAATATTTCTGAAACTTGATTTCAATGTCCTTGTACATTCCTATGAAAAAAATTCAAGATGGTCTAGCCTTTGAAACTTATCACCTAAAAGAAGGAAAAAAGAATGCAAAAAAAAAGAGAGAGAGAAAGAAAAGAAAAAGCAAAGAAGAAAAAGAAATTTTAAAGGAAAAAGATATTACTAATTAGTTTTAATATTCTCTCAACTGTGGATTAGGTAGGATCCACTAGTCACTCATGTAACTAATTTAATGGGTCTTAAACAGCAGTTATTTAAGATGACAGTAACTAACAGAAAAGAAAATGGAGTGCACATATGTAATAAGAAAAAAATCATATTTTTTTTTCTTGTTATTATTTATTTTGTTTTGAGATAGGATCTGTCTATATATCCCTGGCTCACTTGCGTAGACCAGGCTGGGCTCAAATTCATGGAGACCCACTAGTCTCTGCCTTCCAAGTGCTGGGATCAAAGGCATGAGCCGCCATGCCTAGCCCCCCCCAAAAAAAAATCATGCTTAATGAGACTTCCAGTTCCATAAATGAACAGGTTTATTTGCATGAGAGCAGGAAGTGTCTGTGTGATCACATTTATGCATATGTGCACATGTATGGGGAGGTTGTGGCTGTCTTCCTCAATTGCTTTCCACCTTATCTTTTTAAGATAAGTTCTCTCTCTGAAACTGGCACTGATTGACTAGAGCAGCTAGTTGGCAAGTTCCAGAGATCTAGCTCTTTCTACTGTTCCCAGCAGTAAACTTATGGATGTATGCCACAACCACCTGTGGATCTTTTACAAGAATTTGGGGAATATCAACTCATGTTCTTATGGCTGCACAGCAGACACTGCCAATTGAGCCATTTCATCAGCCAACTTCCTTTCTTTATAAAAGCACTCAACTTTGGGTTTTCAGAATACCAACAGCAAGCAGACCAATACACTAGGTTGTCAGTGTCTATAGGTCCATACAGTGTCTTCTGTGTATTTTATTTTTAATTTCACAAGTGAATTTGTTTTTTTTATATTTATTTATATGTATGTTTATGTGTGTGTGCTACATATGTGCAGGTGACTACAGAGGCCCGAAGAGGGTGTTGGATTTCCTGGAGCTGGAATTACAGGCAGTTTGTGAGCCACCTGACAAGGGTGCTGGGTACCTAGAGTCCTCCAAAAGAACAGCAGTGCTCTTAACTTTTTAACTACTGGACCATCTCTCTAGCCCTTCATACATCTTTCCTGAAGCCCATATGTCTTAGTAGAACTGTAAACTACCCAGTCTCTTAAGTAGCTACTATATTATATACAGAGAACTGTAGATCAGACTCATATTCTAACCATTTAAGAATTGTCTTTCCAGGTTAAGATGGTGAGCTAGAAGTCATCAGAACCACTAGCTGATTACAGTTTGGAAATGAAACAGGAATATTTTGTCACTCCATTAACTACTTTGCCAGTACAAAAATTGACCTAATTAGCCCTCCAACAAATCTCCTCTACCAAGGAACCCTTTAAATTACAGTAACAACTGGCCTGGCCAAATACATTCAGAGGTACAACAGCAGAAACAACATTATTAGGGTAACCTGCTGCTTTCTAATTGGTTTAAGGCATGCTACAGAAAACTCATGCCTTGTACTATAAATCTGGTATGGCTGCAAAGCTCACAGCCTAGGCCCCTCCCCATGATTAATTTATTACTATTATTCTGCTAAACAGACACAATATCAAACCATTCCCTGAATTCATCTTTCTGCAGCTCTCAAACTTTATCCGGGAAAGTTTCTTTGTGCAGTAGTCAGTTGTAAGAACAAGGCTCAGGGATCATCAACAAAGCGGGGGAAGAAAGTATAAGAACCAGAGATGAAGATGGCTGATGTGAAACTGCCTTTAGAACATGCCAAGGACCCCGCAGCAGTTACGTTTGTTTGCATAAGTCTACAAGATCAAGCCAGTCAACATACAAGCACAGAGGGAGGGGGAATTCCTAAGCCACAACTTCCAACTGAAGAGCTACTGCCAACTGACAGGCTGCTAGAGGAGAGAGTCCGTTTTCTTTCAGGGTGTGGCCCTGGTAGGTGAACCACACTCCAGTAGATGGCCCCACACCCATGAGTATGTGAGCAGCACAAACTGGACCTGGTGGATTATTAAAATAGGAAGGTGACATGAAATTAGAAGGAGTTGAGAACGTGAATGTGAAAGAGTCAAGCAGAAGGGTAGGGGTGAAATTATCTGTACTTTCATGATCTACAACTTTTTACATATACCTTTTATATTCATTAAAAATTATTTTCTTCTGTTCATCGGGAAAGTCAAAAACATCAGATTCACAATAGTTATGTTTTATCAGGTTAGTGCAAGTACAGACTAACCAAACACTGAATCACTGCTCCTAGAAAAAATCCACTTAAGGTTTTGTCCAGACTCTTTGGTCACAAAAGTTCAATCAACCAATCAATATATAAACTTATTTTATGTATGTTTCTGCTTTAAAACACTTTACAACGTTATACCTATACCTGCAACTGCATGAACTTACTTATTTTCTCCATAACACAACAGTTTTCTTATGCTTAGAAACATCATCCCGTATTTAAGCAGCAGGTCTGGGGTCATTTTAAACAAAATCTCAAAAGGAAAAAGGAAAGGAAAAGACTCATTATGAAAAACAAAACCAGGAGACTAAGTCTCCTTATTTAACCTCGGCTGGGAACACATACTGACTCCATCAATAGTTTTTTCTACTTTTGTATATTCCTGTTTAGAACTCACTGAAATAGCAGCAGGAGTATTAATTTTGTTAGGTTACAAATAAATGTTAGCAATTAGGAAGATTTGCAAATATGGAATCTTTGCAATATTCAAAAAGAAAAAAGTAAAAATCTACTCTAATTAATGAAAAAAAATTCTCATTGAAAGTATTCCACCTCATGATGTTCTCGAAGATAGTTCAGTTAACACAAGTAAGAAGATGAGTTCAGATCTCCAGCATACAAATAAAAAGCTAAACACTGCGTCTGTTTGCATCTGGAATGCTAGCCTGAGGTAGGAGGATCTTAAATTGGAGACCAATCTGGGCAACACAGTGAGAGAAACTTTGGCTTTGAAAGGAAAAAAAAAAAAAATTCTAGGGCTGGAAAGAGAATTCAGGGGGAAAGTGTTTGATGTTTGAGCACGAAGACCTAAATTCAACCCCTAGTACCTTCTCTCAGTGATAACCCTCTTTGAACTAAAGCCACAACTATAGCATGCACCTTTAATCCCAGTACTAGGGAGACAGAAACAGGAAGATTCCCCAGGGCTTGCTAGCCATCCATTATAGCCAAATCCTGAGACCCAGCCTCAGTGAGAGACACACTTCAAAAGGCAAAATGGAGAACAATTAAAGATGACACCAGACCTACGTACACACACACACATTCACACTTCATTAGTGACTCCTGGTAAATATAATGAAACTAAACAAGGATGAGGAATGATTGCTAATATCATAAGAAGAATGTTCAGATCTTTCCAATAAAAGCAAAACATCCGAAACTGAATCTAACCAAACCTCTGCATTTTACTGTCTGTGTTAAGGAAGCATAAGAACATGCTTTAAGTTCTTGCTTAAAAATGCTTTACTTTTCCATTTAGTATCAAGATACTCCAATTTGTTAGTCTGAAGTCCTCAAAAGCAGAAGTCATGCTACTCAACTTTTCTTTCCAATAACAGAACACATTAAAACTGTTTAAAAGATGTGCCTAGAAATTTGAGAGTATTAATTCATATAGCCATTTCTTTTCTGAAGAAAAGGATAGAATGCTGATCATAAAACTGTAAGGCAATTTACAGTTCCAAGACACAATGTGAGAAATAATATCACATTGGTCAAAGGTCTTTAATACACTAATTTTGACTCTCCAAAATGCTACAATCCAAAAAGAGGAGGTGGAGGGAACCTGGGCCTAGAAGTCTGGGCTATAAATCCTAGCAACATGACAGGATGAATAGGAGGGCTATGAGTTCAAGGATACCTGGTCAACTTAATGAGCTGCTGCCTCACAATACAGATAAAAAGAGGGCAAAAGATATGGCTCAATGGTAGAACACTTGCTTACATGTACTCTGCCCCATATTCAATCCTCAGTACTTTAAAAAACACCACTGGATATATAACAACATACATATACAACCTTATTTAAAAAATAAAAGCTGTTAAGTGTTACTTTCTTTTAAATAACTCTTATAAGCTTACTCTAGAAATAAAATTTTAAAAGTAAAAGCTGAAGGCTGGGAGAATGGCTCAGTAAGTAAGCCTGCTTGTTGCAAAAGTATGGGGACCTGAGTTTGAACCCCCGAGACTCACATAAAACGCTGGTATGACTTCATGTGCCTGTAACCCCACTCAGTGTTGTAGGAGGCAAAGACAGGAGACATTTAGATTCAGAGAAACCTTGTCTTCAGGGAATAATACAGAGTGATAGGACTTACCCACTTGGGTGCTTTCACACACATATATAATTTTTAAAATGCTAATCTTCCCAATAAGAATATGAAACAAGCATTTATCCAACAAATGCCATTAGAGACCTATTATGGACTAAACACAGACATGAAGAAATCAAATAAGACACAGTTTTTGACATGAATGCTTAAAAAGGCAGTAATATAAAGTATACTATGTACTACACCGAAAGTACAGTGTTTCTGAACACATGGCCAGTATAGAGAACCACACTGCAGGTCTAGGTCTTGTCATTCAAGTAGAAAAGTTGGCTATCTACAAGGTTCAACACGCTTACTCTAGGATGTGCACCTTCAAGTGCCTGGTACCTTAGTACACTCAAAAACACAGGAAACAAAGTAAGTGACACTAGTGTTCACTGATCCATTCCCTTCGGGATGAAAAGAGAGCAGCAACAGCATATACACAGAACCCCATACCTACAATCAGTGATGCCCTACAACAAGTTTCTACAAAACTTGGAAATCCAGATTTGTTTCTGCTACTTTTCAGGAGGACGGGGGGACTTCTGATACAGAATGCCACAATTTTAAGTTTCTTGAGGAACATTGAGAAAAGAATGAAATTCAAAGAAAAGGATAGACTGGAAAAAGCAAGGTAGCCAAGATGGTAAGTATTATAAGGTAAAGGAATTGCAGCCAGTGTAGGTGTAAAGATATTTACAGCAGTGACTTAAAAACAAATTAAGGAATTTTAAAGAAACTAAAACAGACATTATAACCACATCTGACTCTGTCATTAAGGGAGCTAGGGAAGAGTCAAAATATATATATAAAGAGGGCTGCCTGAAGGTCCTCTGACATGAAGTTATCATGTGCAATAACGTTGATATATTCCCAGAGACTAAAGAAAGCACCTGAATAGTCAGTTAAGCCCAGACTTCTTAAATGGTCTCATGCTGAACATCCTAACTATACTGTGCTTCTGGGACCTCAGTGAGACCCAGGATCCAGGGTTGGCTAGTCAGTAAGGACAGAACTAAAGAAAGCAGAAAAAGGTGGACATGCAGTGAGGGAAGGGACTTTCAATAACTGTAAAGGAAACTAATGCAGATTAAAACAAAGTCCTTTTGATGAGCATAAACTTACAAGAAAGAAAGCCAAAAATATTAACTAGCATCTATTGCAAGTATCCACAGAAGTAATATACAAATATCCCCAGTAAGTAGCTTCTGTTATGAAAGAGATGTAAATTCATCCAAGTCCACACAGTTCCATTCAAAGTTCTTGAAGTCACCTCTTTTAGTTTCCAGTCTCAGGATTTTTGACAGGTGGTACAGAGTCTGCATGCACCCCAGTAACAACTGCACAAGACATTTAACAAGAAAAAAAATCACATATTTGCCAAATCTATAATGAAACCTACAAATACATAAACTAAGGAAATAAAAGTAACAGTTTAGGAACTAGAAATATACCTCAGCTGGCAGATTGCTTGCCTGCCATGCACAAGACCCTGGTTGACTCCCCAACACTGGAAAAAAAACAAGCACCTACCTAACAGGCCAACAAGACTGCTCATCATCTAATGGACCTTGTCAGGAAGGAATGGCAACCTGAACTGGATCTCCAGACTCAGACCCACAAAAGCTGGAAGAGGAGAACTAACTCTAGAGTTGTCCTCTAACTTCCAAAAACATGCCATAGCACATCACACAACACACACACACTAAATGCACAAACACACATGTCGAAACACATGCACACACACCATATACACAGTTTAAGATGTTTTTAAAGAATAACATTTCAGAACAGATTTTGCATTTTTAAAAGAAGTCAATCATACCAAAAATAAATTAGTACTTTAAAACATTTTGTATAGTGAAATTATTAATAACAAACTGTAGTCCTGTGAAACAGTGCACATTACTCTTCATTATGTGTTGGCTTTACTATGGTATTCTGTTATTTTGCTGAGCTAGAAATAATATCCAAAAGTCATTCGTAACATTCACAAATAACATGTTCTCCAAATCCTATGTATGCAATGTTAAAGCTCTCTACCACAAATTCTTAAATATCAGGATAGTTTTTAGAATTCTAACCCTTATAATTTATAGACTAATGGAAAAACCTTGCAGCCATGCAGTGTGTGTGTGTGAATGTGTGTGTGTGTGTGTGTGTGTGTGTGTGTGTTGGAACTGAATTGAATTCCTAATAAAATGCCTCGCTTGTTCCCCTGCCAGATAGTGGTGGCACACGCCTTTCATCCCAGCACTCAGGAGGCAGACCTCTATCTAAATTCCAGGCTAGCCTGGTCTACACAGTGAGTCCCAGGACAACAAGGGCTACACAGAGAAACTCTGCTACTCTGAAAAAAATCAAATAAAAATTTAATTAATTTATTAATTTTTAAAAAGGCTTGCTCTCATTCTGTCAGACCAAAAGTGCTGTACAAGTGAGGCTACTTTTAAGCCAAAAGTTAGCATCAAATGAGACACAAAAAAAGAACTCAAATAGTCATCAATAACAAAAGGACCCTAAACATACCTGTTATTATCATAGTGACTAATGTATGTAAATTTCCTAACTATACTCAATATAGACAGTATATTATAAATATGATACTACTGAGATAAAAGTATTTCTACTGAGGAAAACTCAGAAGTACTTATCAGTCATGATACAAAAGAGAAGGAGGAAATATAGTCTATTATGTGACCACTGAAGTCTCTTCTGTCCCCAAGGAGACTCCTGGCATTTTGGCACTTAGCGGCTAAGAAAGGAAATTCAAAAGTTTGCAGTCTGAGTTATACACAAGATTCTGTCTCAAAAACCGTTAAAAAAAGAGAGAAAGGAAGAAATAAAGAAAGAAAGAGAGAGAGAGAGAAAGAAAGAGAGAGAGAGAGAAAGAAAGAAAGCAATGCAATGAGATTTTGTAAATATGATCAATACAAAATGAGTAGCTTTTAATTAGCAAGCATTCTTTAAAGATAATTTTAGAGATGTATTTGTTTTCACTACCCAATTCTTAATACTTCCAAGAGTACTCCCTAGTTGCTGCTGTAATTTCTTCTTGATAAATTTCCCTTTAAGAAGCTTTATAGGACATCTTAAATGTCTTAAACTTTGATGCTATGCTTACCAAAAATTACTAACATGAAATGAATATGCCTCACCAAGGAAGCTGGAGCTTAGATCATAATAACTAGATGTATGTGTGTGTCTGTTTTGGTCTCATTCTGTAGACCAGATTGGCCATGAGCTCATGGCAATTCACCTGAACTGGCCTCTTGAGGACTGGTTCTATAGGTTCCTGAATCACCAAGACTTTCCCATGCATTTCTTGATCATCTTCACACCTCAGTCCCCAAATAAAATAACAGCATAAAGTCATTGGTTTTAAATGGTAGAAGGTGTGTATGAAGAAAGGAGGGATCAGTTCTTTCCAACCTTGCAGTCACCTGGAATAAGCTATAGAAATCCAGAGCATACTAGCACTCTGGCCCAATCACCACATGCAAATATAAATGAGTTGGGTACCGCCCTGTGAAAATGTTAGCAGGATTTTGGTTGAGAACCACTGGTAGAAAATGTTCTCCACGGCACTTTCTCTTCACTCACCTACTGACCAAGTGTTAGTACATTCATTCTCAGGTCCACAAACACAATCTTATAAATATACTTTTCTTCTCTTACCACAGGGAGAAAAATATATGGAAAAAAGACTCGTTTTTATTTATTTGACGTTTTTGTGTTTTGGTTTGGTTTGGTTTAGTTTCTTTTTCGAGACAGGATTTCTCTGTGTAACAGTCCTGGCTGTCCTGGAACTCACTCTAGACAAGGCTAGCCTCAAACTCACAGAGGTCCCCCTGCCTCTGCCTCCCAAGTGCTGGGAGTAAAGATGTGTGTCACCACTGCCCAGCCACTTATTTGATTCTTCTCATCCTAAATACTCATAAATTATTTTTCAGTCTTCAAAAAAATTTGTAAGTACAGTATTAATATAATTACCAAAGTATAAAATACATATTCTATTTAATCAATTAACTTTCAACAGATCAGAAAATATACAGAAGAATGACTTTCTAAACTAGCAACATTTTAATCCCTCATAAGCAATAAGTATTTATAAAAATCTCTATTATATAAAGATATTTTAGCCACAATATACCTTGATATTTGCATCCTAGAAAATAACTCAGAAAACAATTCATTTGCTTTAATGAAAATTGGTATCACAAGAGTCCATGTCTTAAAGAATTAGATTTAGGAAGTATTGCAGGTTATGTTACTTTCAGATCCCAGGCATGAATACAAAATAATGCTTTATAAACCTTTGCACCAAAAATGCCACCTACCCAACAACTAATGCAACTAGTTACACCTGCAAATTGGTTCCAGGCAATCCCTGATTACAATTTCATTATAAGGACTCATGTCATGTTTACACAGCATAAGCCATACAAAAGACAAGTGGGACAGGATGAATGGTGTCTCTTTTCCATTACTTTACAAAACATATTTGCCTACATGTGAATGTGCACTATTCACTGCTAGAGTAAGTAATTCAAAGGAATAGAAAATAAACATGACACTGGGTGTGAGGGAAAAAAGCATTTTCACTTCCCCTTTCACAAAGGAAATTTTGAACATAATTTGAACTCTAAATATATCACATTCTAATATGCTGTCTAGTACTCTTGCAAAAACAAATCTAAAAAAAAAATACAACACAATCATTTCAAAATATTGAGAAAGTGTTACTTCTACAAATTACATTTATACCAAAAGGCATCGCATGACCAATTTTAACTTAAAACTTCAAAGGTCTATTGAAATGGCTCAGTGAGTGAAAGTCCTTGCTCCACGAGCATGGGGACCTACCTGTGTTCAGAAACTCAACACTCATGTAAAACTGCTGGGCATGGCAGCAACACATGCCTGTAATCCCAACATGGGATGGTAATGAAGGGAACACACCTAGGCAGATCCCCAGGGATCCTAGTCAGCCAATCTAGCTGAAATAGCAAGCTGCTGGTCCAGTGACAGACACTACCTCAAAAAATATGGTGAAGAGAAAGGAGGATACCTAAGCTGAATTCTAGCCTCTACAAGCACACTCACAAGCAAATGCACGCACGTACACATACGAATACATACATGCACTCACATACACACGTAACTCAAAACTTTATGATAATCTCAATGTATTCCATTTTTAAAAATCAAAAATAAATTATATACTAATACATTTAAGGAACATATATTTCACAGTATTCCATGATGGCAGCAAAATTATGTATAAAAATGTAGAAAACATTCCCCACTAGAAATCTACTCTCTTTACTCAAAATTTTTTTTTAAAAAAAAAAAAGATACCTTTTTTAGATAAAGAAATGCACAGACTTAACTAAAAATTCAAATACAGAAAAATATTGTAAGGAGAAAAGTAAGAATAATTCTAAATAATAGCACTTATAAAGAATTTTACTAACATTCTTTTGGGAAATAAGTAGTACATATATTTATGTACACATATACATATCTATGCCTGTCCTTTACATATAATTAAGGTAGGAAATGTCTAATATAACTTTCTTCAAAATGGGAATATATTAGCAGTTGTATCCTCATTCTGCTCTGCATTTTACTGAATCAGACCAAGTTTGAGATTATTCAGTGAACACATGATGGACAGGTGTGCACCTCAGTGTTGGTCACTGCTGTTTATTTTAAGAGAAATGGAAAAACAAATAAAAACCCGTTACTTAGAAGAAAACAAACCAACCAACCCCAGGCTGAATGCCCTCAAAGACCTGTCCTAGAAATGTGTGGCTGACGGATTTGCAATCACAGCCCACTTTTACAGCCTCCTACCTAGTGGTCAGAAGGGTAGGATACTAGTAATTTAGAGATGAGCATTCTACTAATCAAGGGCATGACATCAATATTTCACTCAACCTTCCCATGACTCATTCAATTTTAAAGCTGTATGATTCTCCCACACCTCCTCAGCCCAGCACCACTGTTTCCCCTGTTCTCAAGTTTAGTAAAAAAGCACCCTGTCTGGTATGTTTTATTCCCACAGAGTGCTTACTCTCCACTTGGTGTGAAGAACAAAGTAGTCTACTAAGATCAAAGGTGTAGGCAGTATTTTGAACAAGGACCAGAAAGCAGCAATTTGGTAAATAATTAAATAAATGTATTCATAAAATGTTTTTATTTGAAATAGAATAACTTCAAGAGTGCCATGTAAAACATATAATCTTACTACTTGGATAACACATTTTACTGAGTCAATTTAGAAACTAACAATATCTTTGGTGCTGAAAACTAACTATTCAGCCCGGACAGACTATATTTAAGACAGCACCATGGGAGCTTTCTAATCTTCCCCCCACTGCATCTGTACAACACTGTGGAGTTCAAAGTGCATTTTCATGCATTATTTATTTCATTCTCAAAACAAGTAGATATAATGGTCACTATTGATTACATCTCTAATATCCATTTCTCCCATTCTTCCTTCTCCCATTATTTTCAAAATATCCTCTCTCCACTATGTAATTAAAGGGCAAGGGTATATCCTGACTAGTAGACACCAAACATAACTCTATTTCCTTTGTCCAAACTGGACAAAACAGGTGTTCCATTAATTCTGATCAACAAAATATGGCAGGAGAAATATGTTGGTAGGCCAATGCTAAGATTTCTTTGATTTGAGAGGGAGGGACAAGATGAGGAGGGACAGGCAAGCAAGCTCTACCTCCTCTTCCTCCAGCATGTGACCTGACAGCAACCTCAGGATGTACTGAAAGCACAGATGAGAGCCAGCAAAGTCACAGAAAGGCAAACTACCCAAGACTTAGCTTTGAGCCTTCCTAATTCAATGCTGCACTTCAGCAGTACACTGCATTTCAGCCTTCTGAAGTATTGGGATCCACCTAAGCAGCATGTCCCTCTATCTTTCTCAACCTGGACCTTGTTAATTTTCAACTGTAAGTTCTCCTTTCCAACTTGAGCTAAGTTAGGCAGGTCAGCATAGCAATCTTACACCATCAGACCAGCGTGCTTTGCACCACATTCAAATGTCCCTGATACACATCAAGGGAGTGGTATTTCTACTTTCTAAGAACAACCTCACCTACCAATTCACCCTAGCAGGCCCTACTTAACTTGAAGAGCTATTGAAATGATAAGGCTCTACTTCACGCTGATGCTGTATAAAAGCTGAAAAATGGCACAGGGAATCTGGTCAAGTGCAGTACAAACTTTATGAGACTAACATTAATTACGTGACTAGATGTTTAAACGATTTATTCTGAGAAATGACCTTCTGGTAGGGTCAGAAATACCAGAATTTTCTTCTTGTTTTAAAAAGATGCAAAGTGGCTCAAGCTTATAATCCTATCAATTGGCAAGGTGAAAGGAAGATCAAAATCAACCTGTGCTACATAGTGAATCTAAGGTTAACCCCTACTACCGAGCAAGATCATCTCAAAAAATGAAATAAGGCCAAAAAAAAGAAACAACAACAACAAAACCAATCAATCATTAAGAGATACTAAGTAAGTCTCAAGTAAGTGTAACTAAGAGATTAGATTTTAGTAGATTCTTTAGTTTATTTATCAACAGATGCAAATTAACTTTAAAGAGAAAAAAATTTAAATCTACAAAACTACAACAAAAACCCCACAGACACTAAATAATTTACTGCAGCTAAAACTAAACAAGGTGCATTTACAGGGCCATGTGGCACCGCCTTTCACAACACTTAAGCATCCTGACTACGGGGTCTTTATAGAGTGTCCTCAATTATAACCACTTCATCCTCCCCCATATTTCAACTGTAAGCGGTTCTCAGACACTGTTGTTTCCAACACAGGCAAAGGATTCTCATACAAACACACTTCTGATTTCGGAATTTGCTAAACAAGTTTGCTTAGCAAATTCTGAAATAAGTTTTACTGCAATAGGT
Organism: Sigmodon hispidus; assembly: GCA_004025045.1. Lineage (NCBI taxonomy): Eukaryota > Metazoa > Chordata > Mammalia > Rodentia > Cricetidae > Sigmodon > Sigmodon hispidus. Next base: position 76,764 of record PVIH01003773.1, read on the forward strand.
AATTACAAAATCAAATGTAACTGCCTCTGATGGTTTGTGGAGCATAAACACAAACCATCTTTGGGACAACTGGTAAAAAGGAAAGTCCAAGAGGAGCTAGAGCAGCTCACTGCCATGCCATGCATGGGCTTTGCTCTTACTTCTACAGGGAGAAGAAAGTATCATTTAAGTCATGAGTGGGTTGACACAGAGGCCACTTAGAGGCATTCTCCTATAATGAGTCTTCCCAGGAGTCCCTAGTTACTCTACACACCAATCAGCCCTCTAACAATTGACACATATCAGCAATTTCTAAAATGAAGATCTATATGGCATCATACCTCAGCACTTTCACAATTTGCTGAGTCTCAAGGAAGAGCATATGGCAGAATTTACCCCAACCCTCAATCTCATCTCTTTCTCTCCAACACACACACACACACACACACACACACACACACACACACCAAACGTAGCTATAAAAAAAAAAAAAAAGTATTTCTAGGCAATCCAGAATTTGCTAAATGCAAATAAAAACTTGAACACAACTTCAAGTCTGACAAACTAGTATTCACTGTTAGGAATGCTAAGGTGAGAGAGACTGGAATTGATGAGAAGATATAACCACCTACAGTCTAGGAACATAATCAGTAAGTGCAAACCCCAGGTCTCATAATAGAAGGGAATTTCTTTCTTTCTTTCTTTCTTTCTTTTTATTTATTTGCCTTGGTGTTTGCCTGGAACTGGAACTACAGATAGTTGTGAGGTGCCATGTGGGTGCTGGGAATTGAACCCCTGTCCTCTGGAAGAGCAGTCAGTGCTCTTAAGCACTCAGCCATCTCTCCAGCTCTAATAGAAGAGAATTTCAAACACATACAGTTTCCAAACTCCAACTGTGAGTTAGGAAAACACGCCTAACAGTGAGTATCTAAAAATAATCTGCACGTATACCTCTCCTTCCTATTTGCTAGGCAAGCACTTTACCACTGAGCTATATCCCCGGGCCTTATTATATATTTTCTAAGAAGTTCCCAGGCCCTCCAGAGTCATTCCACATTAACAAATGATGCATGCTTGATTCCAAAAATAAGACCCCGAGTATGATCTGTCTTGTGGATCAACACAATTTTATCACTAAAACTTTGGTTTTTGAGCATCCAGATTACTTGCAACTGGGAAAAAGACATATATATCCAAATTGCCACTTCCAAACAAAGTGCCAACTTTCTTCTTAAAGAGCCAGCACTGGAACATACTAACAGAATCAAATATTATTATTAAATGTCAACTGGTTGAATAGAGACAAAAGGAATATAAAAGCTGAAAACAATATCAGTGACTACGAAGTCAAAAAAAAAAAGGGGGGGGACAAATATACATTGTCATTCCCAAAATATATTTTCAACAGCTTATTTAAAATCACTTCTACTGTCCTGCTCTCCAAAATGGAAGTCCCATCATTTAACTGAATCCCCCAGAAGAGTTCAAGGTAGTGTTACACAAAGTAGGCTTAAAGGCAAATTGTCGACAGATTTGTTTTTTAGGGGTTGGTTTCAAAATAATATAAATTCGGTCACAATCTACCTCTTTTTAGTATTAAGAGAGAAATTGAAAGAGGAAAAATACCTTCACTGTAACATGGTTGTTTACAAGCACTCCGAAAATGATGGTGTGAGAGTGGTATTTTTCCAAGCACTACTTGGATGCTCATTTGAGAATTAAATTATTTTAGAGTCTACTGGTACTTAAGGTGACTAACAACCTCACATGTGTTTACCTGGAACTGTGGTGATTCTCATTTCACCATCTTTTTGTTACAGTTAACGTTCTTCATGTGTAGGGTTTTTTTTTTTTTTTCTCATGATACTTTATCCATAGCAAATCTCACCTTCAAATGTACTCACAGTAACAGATTATGGAACGGCCTGCATTTGTTGTGCTATTTAACATTTCAGCACACCCTTTATTAAACTGTATATATTGTTTAGAGATGGTCTTTATAATCAAACCAATATTCATTCTATTCTGGGAAGGAAAAAAAAAACTGAACCCTAACTATACCATAGAAATGATCTGTTCTGTCCCAGCAGGGAGAAGATTACAGGATGGATCAGAGAGGACAGAGAAATAATTGGAGAGCTTCCCATTTCTCCCTGAGTCATTTTTTCAGTCCAGATTTATTTCATGTAAAACCAATTACCAGATAACCAGACACACCCATAATCAAATATAAGTAAAGAAAAATTATAAAGCTGTGCGTAAACTGCTTTCCATTGTATACATGTTTCCCCCTCAGTAGCATAGATACAGCCAGCTAGCTATTGGGTTATAAATTGTTCCTTAGTGATAGCATTCTTATTTGCCTACCTCTTGTCACCCACAGAAGAGATACATTTGAACCTTCACCTCAAACTGACTCACGGTTAAGTACAAGGCATTCTGAAGCACCATGGTCTGCCCTCCACATACTTTCACAGCTTCCTCTTCCATAGCATTTACATCCAGCTCAACAGGTGCTCTAACACCCAGCCATATGACAGTGCTCAACCTGTCCCCTTCACTTAGAAAAGTACTGTCCCCGGCCCCCTATGCCTATGAAAATATTTAAGGCCCAAACAGGGTCACAGCTCCACGCTTATTCATAACTCCCTTCAAATTAGTATCTTTCACACGCACTCCATGCTTCCATCCACCTCTAATAAACCCCACAGGAAGCTTGTGTTGCAATTACTTGTGACCATGCCTGCTTCTCCCTGGAAGGTAGCTAGTGTTTCATTCATCTTCATAATTCTACCTGTTTTTCTAATAACATCATGTGGTAAAGGTAAGACTTCATTAAATTATCACTTGATTCTAATCCCAGTACTTTATTTTAAAAAGAGTAACAGATGACTTTTGTGTTTAGGTTTGTGTTATACATTAACATTTGCAAATCTAATAATGAAAATGTCAATAATTACATAATTCATTAATTTTTAAGCTGACAAAAAGAGGGTCATGGAGTACATCAATCATAATAAGCATGCCTCAAGATCCCCTACAACCTCAAAAAGTCTCATCTATACCAATCAACATTAAAAGCAAGTGGAATACTAGCTGGTTATCCTAACACTCAAGAGGCCTCAGCAGAAGGATAAAGTCCAACCCAAGCTATGTAGTCAGACCCTGTCTCAAAATTTTCAAATAAAATCTTCCTGTCCCCAAGTCCTATATGAATTCCTTCTACGAGATGCATACATATCCAGAAATGCAAGCTCACCTAAAGCAAAACTATCTACACATTCTATTGAAAATGTAGGTGAAAGGCATACAATGTACTTGGTAACACCTTTCTTCCAGTGCCTATAATATAATATTAATCTTTGTGCAGCTAGAAAAGCTAATATACAAAATATGAACAGCTCATCTTAGGACAGAATCACAATGAAAGCCAAGTTAGGTAACCATTACAAAACACTGTAAGCTCATCTCAAAAATAAGCAATTAAGAATGTAGCAAAGCATTTGATTTTTGTCACAGACTATATTTTCTTAAACCAGTCTGACGTCTAATTATAATTATTCTTGTACAACTTTGTGACTATTTTACTTCCACATTATGTTTACAGGAAAAGCCAAGATTCTTCACACACACAACAAAAGCATACATTTAAATTTGTTGATTTTATTCCACTTTCACAGTTCGGTGTCTCTCTACCTGTGGTCAGATGTCAAGTATAACCGATCACAAGAAGTAATTGCAAAAATAAAAATTGTTTGTGCAAGTTTATTTTTCAAAGGTATTTCATCTTCTCATATTAAGTATACGTTGAACAGAATGCTCAAAGGAGGCACCGACCTAAGCCCGGATACTCATCGCCAACAGAGCTAAAAACTCGTCCGCAGCCTGGAGCAACAGTAGCTTGCTGCCACCCAGACTTCTCCCTCACCCTTTTAACTTTTCGTCCTGAAACGTGGGGTGGGCGAGCAGGAGTGATCGTGGATGGCGCAGCCCTAACTCCCCCGACCCCAGCAGCACACAGGATCTCCATCACCACCCCTAACCCAAGAAATGCGGTGCCTCCTCCCCAGCGAGCCGGTAAACACACTAGCCCGAGCCCGGGAGCCCACGGCAGGCACGACGCCACCTTCCCGGCTCGGCCAAGTTCGGAGTCGGCGGAAGGCTCGGCACCACCGCCTCGGCTAAGGGAAGTTGCTCCGAGCCGCCTCCTCTTTGCCACCCGGGAGCTCAGGCAAGTCGCGCGGCCGCCGGGCCCCTCCCTCCCCAACCCGGCCTGCAGCCCCCGCGCCCGCCGCCCCGGCCTCGCCCGCCGCCAGCACCCCTGGCCCGGCCGCCAGCCAGCCATCCTCCGCCGACCGGAATTTACCTCCGAGGTGCAGCCGCAGGCAGCGGGCTTGGCCCGGCGCGCGCGTCCGTCCGCCCGTCAGCGCCGGCACATCCCCGCCGCCGGCGGCCGCAGAAGATGTACGAGGAGGCCCGGGAAGGAAGGCGTAAGCGAGGAAAGGACGGGCCCGCGTCTACTGGCTCTGCGCGCCGCCGCCGGCGCCTCCTACTGCCGCCGCTGAGCGCCGAGTCGCCGTCCGGGCCGCGGCTGCGGCCACCGATGCAACCAGGAATGAATGCACGGCGGCGCCTCGCTTATCCGGAGGTCAAACATCCTTCGGCCTCGAGCATCCGGAGCGGCACCGGACCCGGAAGTGAACACATGGGAGGAGAAAAAAAAAGAAAGAAAGAAAAGAGAAAAAAAAAAAAAAGGAAAGCGACTCGTCTCTAGCCGAGGCCCCCAAGCTGCCCGCATCAGCGAAAAGTGCCGAGTGGAGCCGAAGATGACACAAGCCGGCTCTGATTGGTGGGCTCGCTGGCGAGAAAAGAGGCCACGCGCTCATTGGCTGGCAGGACCTAGAAAGTCTAAGTCCCGCCTCTCCTCGCCTTCGCACGAGCGGCGCGCGAGAGGGGAGCGGTTGTGGGTGTCCCTTGTGGCTTCTAGCTGAAGCCGTGGGAGGCAGGCTACCCGAGGTCTGCAGAGGACGGGCAGAAGCCTTAGAAATGCTGCTGAGAATCAAGGGGCTGAGCGTTCAGGGCGTCGTTTCTCAGCCAAGGTGTCAAGGCCTTCATGGCCCTCCAGGTGCCAACAAATCAGTGCCAGGTTGATTTGTTCTCCACCTCCTCTGACCCCCAAGTGCTATCCCACGGATTTGAGATGCTAAGAAAAATGGTTTGTGGTCCATATTTGTGAGCTCAGGTCACCATCCTCTGAGCTAAAATGGTGTCATAGATATTACTGCCATTTTTTTCATCAAATGAAGCTCTGGGAGTTTGGACACTAAACGTGACTCAAGACATTAAGTTGCAAAGCGCAAACTGGAATCAGAGGTTTCGGAATCCACTTCCCTGGTCACTTTGAAAGGGCAGAGGATTATATTCTTCGTTAAGCATTGTTTCATGAGTAATACACCAGCATTGTGTAATGCAATCCAGCCAAGCACAGCCCCACAGGCCTGTCATCCCAGCTATTGAGGAGTCTGAGACAGGCAGGTGGCACTTTGGAGCTTAGGCTGGGGCTAGCTTGAGACTTAGTAATTAGTATCTAACCTACCGTTCAGGAGTTCTCCGTAGTATGGGGGGTGGTGTATTGGGGGCACAGGTAAGATTTGTACATGCTCAGATGTATCTCCAACATTTCCCAAAGTCTCTGGTCTAAAAAGCTGTTTTTCCAAGGACCCAGTATTAGAACAGAAAGTTAAACTTATCTCAATAAATGGAAGAGAAATATCTACAAAATGCATTGTCCTTCACTCCCAAGTATCCATTCTATGCTATCTGCCTCAGACAAACGAGTTGTATTTGAGATTAAGCAAATGCTCTTATCACTGAAACATCTAAAGCCCTCTTATTTTTTTGAGACAGTCTAACTAAATTGTCTGTGCTTGCAGTGAACTCACTCTGTAGCCAAGGCCGACTTTGAATATGTAATCCTCCTGCCTCACCATCCTATATAGTTGAAGTCACAGACCTGAGTCACCAGGCCAGGCCAAGTTTCAATAAATAATGCCAACTCTTTTAAACCACAAATATAAATAAGTGGATTAAGTAAATTTCAATTAGATGTGGTTGAGAATGTTTGTATTTCTAACACTTAATGAATATTTTTCATTGATATCTGACTGGAAACTCATGAATTGAAACCAGCAAGAAATCTAGGTTTGAATTAAATGTTCCGCCTCTTCCAAAAACTTGTGAGAAAAAAAAAAATAAAGCCAATATGATAATAGTTTAGGGGCTGGAGAGATGGCTCAGCGATTAAGAGCACCGTCTGCTCTTCTAGAGGACCGGGGTTCAATTCCCAGCACCCACATGGCAGCTAACAACTGTCTGTAATTCCAGTTCCAGGCAAACACCAAGGCAAATAAATAAATAAATAAAGTGTTTAAAAAAAAAAAAAAAGAAAATAGTTTATATCGGCAGAGGAAAAGCCAAAGCAAAGTCGTTTCAGCAGGGCTCTTCAGAGTATAATGTCTCAACAAAGCAGACAGTGTGTGCTTTCCAGTCCGCTCTATTGCGAACAAAGTTTCCTTATGTCACTCATCCTGGCGTGGCCATATACTCTACTGATAATTTAATTTCTTTGTCACTTTAGTATCAATTTATGTGTTCAGGTAGTCACGGTCTTTTATAACACCAAAGACTTCCTTTTGACAAATTTCTCTTTTGTGAAAAACTCCATTTCCTAACAATCTATGCTGTGTGGGGAAGAGAGATGGTAAACCATGGAAAGCCAAGCTGGCCATTTCCCTCCTCCTTAGGAAATGAGGTTTCAAGCAGGAGAAAGAGGAAACCTGGTTAGTTATAAGCAGGAAATTGTGAGATTAAGATGCGTAGTAAAACCTTTCAAAGCAAAACCAGATACACATTCTTCTTTTTCTTCCACATATTTTATCTGTAATTGGAAGCCTGCTATGGGAATTTGGTGGTTGACCTAAGATGAAGCCTGAGATGTTACCAAACTAAATTCATCCTTTTATTTTTCAATATTCTTAAGATCAAATATCTATGGCAAAGATGTAATCACAAAAAACTCAAAGAAAAGAAAAATGACACAAATGGAGACACTGCAACAATAGCCGGGAAGAAGAAGGACACATTTTAATCACTTCATTTACTGAGAATCCTGTAACTCAGGGTGCAAAAGAGAATGCCAGTCACATGTCACAGTACGTCCAGTTGTGGGAAAGTCTTGCGTAGCAAACGTTCTGTTCAAATTGTTGTAGAATGCTGTTCTCCAAGCATAACAGACCTTGCTATGTTCTTCAAAGCAGCTGCCAATATGGGCAAGCAATCCACAGGACTGAACCTGTTTGTGTGAATCCGTACTGTGAGTGCTGATCAAGGAGGCGACAGACAGCCCCAAAATGACAAGCCTGTTTCCCTTGCTATGGATTGTCCACTAGGACTGTAAGGTAAGATGCTATTGCTGAGGACACCACTCCCTGTGCTTGCAGGCATAGAGGACTGAATGGAGAACTGAAATGGAGGCTGCCTTTCATTTCCTCATGAAATGGAGGCAGGAGGTGCTCTTCAGGCTGCTGGAAGAGAAAGACACCAGTCATACCCAGTGGTGGACCCTGCAGACTACAACACTGACCTTCTGACAAGCTGTGTCTGCTGGTTGTGGGACTGTGATGGGAATGAGTTCTGACTCTCTTTCTAGACCCAAAGCCTTCTCCACACAAAGCAATTCATGCTGGGTACTAGAAACCTGATCAAAAGTCCACTGGTTGATGACATCATAGGCTCAGGGAACTTACCTATCACTATCATTTACTAAATGAAAATGGTGTCAGCCTGGCCTCTAAAAATTTGTTTATGCCCATAGATTAGTACTACTTTCAGTCTTGGTCAGAAAAGCTTGTGTTCAGTAAGCAGAGGTTAATACAGATCACAACCAGTGGACATGCTAAGATTGTTAATGGCTGGACCTTTAAAAAACATTCTCTCTCTCTCTCTCTCTCTCTCTCTCTCTCTCTCTCTCTCTCTCTCTCTCTCTCTCTCTTTCTCTCTCATACATCATGCCCAAGGCTTAGGAAGTATCATCAAAGTAGCATAAATAATGTAAGAGCTGGAGAATGAAGAAGAATCCTGTGAAGCACTGTGTTCTGCACATAGTGTGGTCACTGTACTCATGAGCTCAGAGCACTGAGGTTGTTTGTACAGGACTTACCCATGATCAAGCCTATAAACACACCATCACAGGTTGGGGAGGGGTTCAGGAGGCCCAGTCCCTTGCAAAAGAGTTATCTGTAGCAAATGTCCACTGAGAGAAGGTGAGTCATTTTTTTTTTTTTTTAACTCCCTTCAGTGGTATAGCCAATGGTAAGTTCCAATAGCCCTTCCCTTACTCACTGCCAAAAGCCCTAATTAAATTCAGTGGATCAAGAAAAACAATGAAAGTATAAAAGGGACTTTTTGAGAAGGGGTGGTGCAGAAGGAATGGGAGGGTATAAAAGAGAGTAAGTAACAGAGGAGGGATATGATCAAAGTACACATAGGGAATTCTCAAAGAATACATTTTTAAAACTATCAGCCCTGATGTTCTCTTATAAAAGAAAGGAGTTTGAAAGCTCATTAACTATCTAAGATTATGGTCACTCCTTCCTACTGTAAATCTCCCCAAGCTGTACATGCTCTCATGTTCTCAGTAGGTGGTACAGTTGTTTGTAGAATGAGTACCCACACACCTGTAAGGAATCCCTCAGCCATGCTCTATAAATCAGCCCAATAAAGATATTGGTTCACCAAGTTGGAACTTTTGGTCTGTCATTAGAGCCTGTTTGGAGTGAGTAAACATTGCTTTAGGTGTCCCCAAGGTTCAGGAAACACCAACTATTACATGACTGTTGCTAGAAAAAAATCAGCACGCTGGTTTATACCATCCTTAGTAGGATTTTTAAAATATTTTGTAGGTGGAAAATGTATATTCAACAATTACAAAACTTGCATAAGACTCTTATTATATCTTATAACAATAATCTTCAGAAATGTTTAATAAAATTCCAGGTTTTGGACTTTTCTTAATTCAAGCTGAACCAAGGTTAGGGTGAGTCCCCCAAAAGGCCAGGGAAATTCCTCCCAGCGGAAGCATTGGAAGTGGAACCTGTTGGGAGACGTTTGATTTACAGGAGCAGAACTCTAGAATAAGATAATGCCTTCTGTACGTGAGTGAATCCCTTCACAGAACTGCATGACTTCCTTTAAGAGCAGAATATTATAAAGCAAGTCACTTCACTTCCTCAGGCCGTCTTTCATGTGCCCCTTGGCCCTTTCATCCTCTGTCATCCAGCCACCTGATCTTGAACTTCCCACCTTCCGTACTATGAACCCCAGTGTACTGGCTAGTTTTATATCAACTTGACCCAATCTAGACTCATCAGAGAGAAGGGAGCTTCAGTTGAGAAAGTGCCTCAATAAAATCTGTCTGTAAAGTGTTTTCTTAGTGATGGGGGAGGGGGGTTGTGGATGGTGCCATCCCTGGGCTGATGGTCCTGAGTTCTATAAGAAGGTGAGCTGAACAAGACCCGGGAAACAAGCCAGTAAGCAGTTCCCCTTCATGGTCTCTGCATAAGCTCCTGCCTCCAGGTTCCTGCCCTGCTTCAAATTTTTTCCTGACTTCCTTTGATGATAAACTGTTGTATGGAAGTGTGTGAAATAAACCCTTTCTTCCCCAAGTTGTTTTTGATCATGGTGTTTCATCACAGCAGTAGTAACCCTGACTAAGACAGCAAATAAGTCTCTTTGTAAATTACTCAGTCTGCCTTAGTCCATCACAACAAAATATAACAAGTTGACTTTTAAAATTATACATTTATTTTCTCACTTTTTTTTTTTTTTTTTGAGGCAGGAACTCCAGCATCCCACAGTCAGGGGGGCAAAGTTTTGGAGAGAGATGTTTGTCTAGACTTAGGGCTTAGTGCCTTCTTGTGTCCTCAAATGCCCTTTGTTACCTCTGCGTGTGGACAGAGAAGACAGTGATCTCTCTTGTCCTCATCTCATTCCTGTCTTGAAGGCTCCATACCCTGACTTTGACTCTGAACTTGTTTATGTCCCAAAGGCTCCACCTTCAAATACCATTGCGGTGTTAGGATTTAAAGTTTGAGTACATAAACTTTAGAAACTAAAAAATTCAGTCCCAAGCACTTCTAAAAATACTGCATTTCATGGGCGGGGGTGCTAAAGGGCTGTAAATAAGAAAGGGTAACTTTTGGACAACCATGTCAAAGCCTGATAGAGGAAAAGAATGTGTGCTTAAAAGAACTTCAATACAAAAATCTGTAAACATCATAAGAGTTTAAAAAAAAAAAAAATCTTGCCCAAAAGAGTGGCTAAATCTCCTGTGAGGCAATTTAATTTTTTTCCATTAGGAGTCCTGAATTTTGGCAGCTTTTAAGCAAGATTGTCTATTCAGAGAATGTTTCTTCTGGCAAATGGAAGAGTTAGCTAAAGCTGTCTCTTGTTTTTGGTTTTTGTTTATTTGGGAGGTTTGTTTTTTTTTTTTTTTTCCCCTTAATGGTTTCTAGGATAGCTTGAATTCTGGGTAACACATGAATCCTGGCTTCTCTAGATGGTCTTAATAATTTATCTATGTTCCATTCCTACCCATTTGCCTTCTATGATTCTGATATCATATCTCCCTACATTCACCTCAGGAGCTCCTAACAGCTCCTGAGCCAGATCTGTGCAAGCCTAGGTGCCTAGTTTCCTCAGTAAGAATCAGGCGGTGCTCTGCTTTCTACCTCTGAGCTGAGCTCTGGGGACAGGAGACTTTGAGCTCCACCACTCACCCATCTGCCTAACACCTGCTGTGTGGGTAACACTAGCCATCTTTGGCTTCTTTTTCTAAATAAAATTGTAACCTTTCCTAAACTCCCAACCAGCACACAGCAGGTATGCATTTGCATGGGAATTTTCTTCACTAGCTCCAGTTTCGACTTGAACATATATCACTGGAGAAGGCTGCTTCACGCTCCTAAAGGAATCATCATGCTCCATTGCTAATTCATTCTGTTTGGAAGACAACACCCGTGCCAAAGGCAGGGTGAACTTCGTGTGCCCTTTGGACAGTAAACAAGGAAGTCAGCCTCGTTGAATAATCCTGTTTCTTTAATCTCTGCCATATTGGATATTCCTGGTGTCGACTTCATCACTGTCTTCAACAACTCATACTGCAAAATTCTCAACCTTTATTCTCTTACCTACTTCTCATAAGGTGTTGTTTCATATTTGACTGAACAAATATGAGTTCAACAAAAGTTAAAACTGATGCACAAAAGTATTTCCACTTACTTTCTTTCTGTGACTATAGAATTATGCCTCCTTTGAGATGCCTTCTATATTCCTTCTTAACACAAGCTACTTAAGCAGTTTCAACCCTACTTGATCTGTAAAGTGGGCCAGAAATACCTATAGCAGAACTACTAACACCAGAACTACTAACACCATTATAAATCTGTAATATACTTACAACATTGCCTAGCATACAGTAAGCACTAACTAGATGGCTGTTGTTCAATGCCACCAGGCCCCCAGGAATCTCTATTTTCCAACCCAACAGGAGCAGTAATTGGGGAAGTTCAAAACAACAAGTTCCAAGATATTTCCTAGTGTAAAAGTCTAAGACTTAGAACTAGACATACGGTCTTAAACTGTTGAAGCCAATGGTAAAGCATCATTTCAACTTGCTTCAGGCCCTGCTGGTCTTGGTTTTCGTACATGTATATGAACATTTATGGGATATTGTCTGACCCCAACCTGTATATCATGTCCTAAAGGCATTCTGATTTCCTTTGGATGATTTTTTTTCCCCCATTTCTCTTTGCTCAGCAGGGAGGGCGGTGCCTCATGTAGGCAAGCCATACAGTTAGGGAGGGACAAAGGGAGAGGAGTCTGTTGGCTTCCCTATCCCTGCTCTGACTCTGCCCTGTGAACTTTTGAATTCAGCCTTGTTGAGTGCCAATCACCACCCATCCCTCTGGACTCTGGCTTGTGTTCTGATCACTGACAAAGTTGATCACGCCCTGCCAAAGCCTGGTGATCCAGTGCAGCTGCATCATGTCACCAGGTCGTCTACTGAAACCCTGCCAGTTATGGGCCTAGCCCTTTGGACTGTGACCTGAAGCTTTCTATTCTGCCCATTTGAGTAACCTGATCTAACAGACAATACATTTCAACCCATTGACAACAGTTGCTGCTTTCTAGAACTGTTACTTTCATATGTATTAGTGTATATTTATCAATGTATATTGATAAATAGAAGTCAGTGTAGTCCAATATCCAATTCTCCTATGTTACCTATGGTCTTCTGTTCTAGCTTATGATCATGCTAATCAAGACATATCAACTAGGACTGGAGAGATGCAGTATGGAGTATCTGCCCTTGCACAAGACCTACGTTTGGATCTCAGCACCCACAACAGGGGTTTCATAGCCATCTATAACTCCAGCTTCAGGGGATCCAACACCCTCTTCTAGACTCCTCAAGCACTCACATTCATATACATACCTCCCATAGACACACAAAAATAAACACAATAGAAAGCAAAATACAATATAAACTTTTAAAAAAGAAACAAGAAAAATCAGCTGGTTTCTTTATTAAGTTTTCTCTCCCCCCCTCTCTCTTTCTCTCTCTCTGTATTGGTTTTTTGAGACAGGGTTTCTCTGTGTAGCCCTGGCTCTCTTTAGAAACCAGAGTGGCCTCAATTTTTAAGATCCAACTGCCTCTGCCTCCTGAGAACTTGGATTAAAGGCATTTACCACCATTGTCCAGCCTGTGTTGTTAAGTTCATATTGCGATCTAGGCATTTGGTGATGGGGTAGCAAGCTGTTGGTTTGTTTGGATTTGGTTTTTGCAAGTTCCCTAACACAACCAGTTCTTGTTTGAGAAGAATGCAATCTAGTTGTAGAGTTTGTGCTACAAACAGAAGATGCAGTTTGGGGCTTTCTTCTGATGTCTTTTGATTACATGTGAGTTTTTCACTGGAAGACTATAAGTAGTGTGAATAGGATATTCTGCAAATCATGGTCAAGATTACAGTAAGTATCTCTTTGAAATACTTTTCCATAGGTCAGGAAACTCACTTGCATGTGATTAAGTGTTAATAATCATTTATTATTACCACACTGAAACTAAAGCAGTGAGGAAACTAATAAGAATTGTAATAAATATTAGAATTACAAGTAATAGGTGAAAGAAAATAATAATTTGATCTTGTCAATATAAAATGACTTGTTAAATTTTATTCCATTGTGTGCCATAAGGTCATTTTTCTGCAGGTATATGTGATACGTTCAACATAGCCACTACCTGCTGTGGGATAATGCTCTTGTACATTGTAAATATTTGTCACTCATATTGGGTTAATAAAATGCTGACTGACCAGTAGTCAGGCAGGAACTATAGGCAGGGCAACCAGAGTAGGAGGATTCTGGGAAGAAAAAAGGCAGTGATGCAGTCATCAGCTAGATGAAAAGGAAGCAAGAAGAGAACGCTGAACTGAGAAAAGATACCAAACAATGTGGCTAAATGTAGATAAGAATTCTGGGTTAATTTAACTGTAAGAGCTGGTTAGTAATAAGCCTGAGCAATAATAGGCCAAATGGTTTATAATTAATATAAGGCTCTGTGTGTTTATTTGGGACTGAATGGTTATGGGACTGGGTGCAGCAGAAGAGCCTCCAACTACAGCTACCCACTACCAAACCCTTTCTCACCTTGTACCTCCTGTTAACCCCTTCTTCCCCTAGGAAGTTTTACTTCTGCCTTCATGTCATATGCACATACAGGATTTTATCAGTCTGTATAACAACTAGAAAACATAAATGTCTTCCTGAGACTAATTTAACTCACTTTATAATTCTCTACTTTTGTGTTGTATTAGGTTTCTGGTCCAGACTTTCTTGTCAAACCTTGAGATTCAAACCCACTCACAGCCCCACTGCTGCTAAGGCCCAAATAATTACACAGACTCTGATTATTTTATGCTGATCGGCCTAGGGCTCAGGCATATAACTTGCTAACTCCTTCATCTTAACTCAACCCATGATTCTCATCTTGTTCAGCCATGCAGCTCAGTACTTTTTCTCAGCAGCATTTCAGCTTCTTTCCTCTGCATCTCCTGTTGTCTCTCCTCTGCTCTGCCTGTTACCAGAGTTTTCTTAGTCTGGTAGCTCTGCTCACACTTCCTGTCTGCCTTCAGCCAATTAGTGTTTTTATTAAACTGGTAGGCAGGGCAATTATTTACAATGTAATAATATAGTCCCACTACACTTTTGTATTCATTTTCTTGCAAATGACTTAAAATTTCTTTCTCCTTTATAGCTGGAAAAAAACCATTCTGATATACCACATTTCCATTGTTCATTTATTTTTTGATAGATGTATAGGTTGGTTTAATAATTTAGCTAATTCTGAACAGTGCTGTAGTAAATACTGATGTGCAAGTCTGTACTACATTGATTTGTATTCTTTTAGGAAAATATCCAGGTAAGGTATAACTAGGTCATATGAAAGCTCTGGGGTGTTTTTGTTTTTGTTCACGTGCTTGTTTTTGGTTTTTTGTTTTGTTTTAGTATTTTGAGAAAGAGCTTCACAGGTTTCCACAGTGACTGTATTTGTTTATATTCCCATGTCTTTATCTGTAGCCTCCCTAGCATTTGCTATTTACTTATCTATTTGCTGGTGTTTCAAGACAGGTTTTCTCTGTGTAGCCAGAGATCTGCCCGCCTCTGCCTCCCAGTGCTGGGATTGAAGTGGGATTGTACCACCACTGCCTGTGTCACTTTCTTTCCTAATGACTGGCTCTAACTAGGGTTAAATGTACTTTCAGTTTTTGCTTTACTTTCCATTTATCTACTGATTAAAGAGATTTAATTTTTTTCATGTGCTCCTTGGCCATTTGAACTTTATCTGTTGAGAATTATTTTCTTATTTTATTAGCTCATTTATTGATTGAATGTTCTGATTTCTTGATGTTTTGGCTTTTCTCCATTTTTAATATAAACTAGGTATTGATCAGAAGTATAGCAACAAAATTGGATTTTTTTTTCCAGTTCTACAGGTTGTCTCTATACTGGTTGTTTCTCTTATGTGCAGAAGCTTTTCAACTTCATGAATTCACTTTTGTCAAAAGTCGGCATTACCTTTTGAGCAACTAGATCAGTGGTTCTCAACCTGTGGGCTGTGACTCCTTGAGGAGTCCTGTGACCTTTTCATAGCGATCACCTAAGACTATCAGAAAACACAGATATTTATAATACAATTAATAATAGTAGCAAAATTACAGTTATGAAGTAGCAACAAAAATAATTCTATAGAAGAGGGGGCTCACAGTAGAATGACCTGAAATGGTCACAGCATTAGGAAAGTTGAGAAGCACTGCTTTTGGGTATCTTATGCATAAAATCATAGCATTTTCAGATAAGGGTACTGCAACTTCTTCCTTTCCCATTTGTATCCCTCTTATTTCCTTCTCTCTTATCATTATAGCTAAGGCCTCCAGCACTATGTTGAAATAAGAGTATAATAAATGACACAAACACCACCAGTACCAATTAGATCAAGAAGTGAGTGACTGTTCTTCCAACTGGACAGCCTAGTCTCTGGGCTGTAGATCATGGAGCACACCCCATTTTTACCTATTCCCACCCATCACAGCCCCAGTTGCAGGTTAGCCGACAAGACTCCTGGGGGAAGGCCTTCCTACCACCCCCATAAGACCCTGTAATCTAGAAGCCCCACTCCATTCCCCAAACTCACCCATCCCCTGAGACCAGCAGCTTTCTGAGACACAAACACCATCAGTATCAATTGGACCAAAAGTAGTTCCCTAGACACAAATGCAGCCTGCACCAACTAGAAAAAGAAATAGGTAGACATCAGTGCAAGAATACATTTAACAACATAAAGAACAATATGGCACCACCATAATCTAGCATTTCTACAACAGTAAGAAATGAACATCCCAACATAGAAGAAACAAAGTGACTTTAAAAATAACTTTATGAAGATGATAGAGGCCTTTAAAGAGGAAATGAAAAATTTCCTTAAATAAATTGAGGAAAAAACAAACAAAAAATAAAATAAATCAATAAATCCTTTTATTGACAGCTTTTGCATCTATGTTCATCAGGGAGATTAACTTATAATTTTCTTTTATTATTACTGTTCTCCCATTACCTGGTTGTTATAACTGGGTAATGCTAGTTCCATAAAAAAAAATTTGGTGCCATGTATTCCCTTTTTATCTTATGAATAGTTCAAGATGGTATTAATTGTCCTTTAAATGTCTAATATGATTCAGTAGTTGGTTCATCAAGCCTGGAAAGCCTTAGGTATAAAATAGCTTTTTATTAACATTTTTACTTCATTCCTTGTTATAACTCTAAGTTGTTTATTATATTTTGATTGCCTCAAGAAATTTAAGCTAACATTAAACTCTTGATCTTCTGGCCGCCACCTTCCAAACGTTTGGATAACCAACACCTAAGCCTGACTTTCTCTGATTTTTTTTTTTTAAGAAAGCACTTATAACTGACCTTACATCTTAATTTCACTTTCCTGTACTGAATACACTTTGGTATATTGTATTTTCATCTTCGTTCTTAGGAAATGTTTTATTTCTTTCCCTATTTCTTCTATATTCACTTACTTTTCTAATACTTTCTTACTCAATCTCCATGAATTTGTGTGTGTTCTGTGCCTTCTCTTACTACTGATATATAACTTTAGTCCAGGGCAGCCAGATATAAGAACTCATTTCAATTTTCCAATATTTGTTAAGATTTGCTCTGTGTCCTATTATGCAATCTATTTTAGAGAAAATTTATAGACTGCTGAGAATGATGGGTAGTCTGTAGTTTTTAGATGGGATGTTTTGTAGATGGCTGCTAGGGTCATTTGATTTAAGACATCCTTTAATTCACATGTTTCTCTATTTTTTTTTTTTTGCCAACATTATTTGTTGGAAAGAAGGGATTATTAGAAGCAATAGGAATCAAGAGCATCACCTTGACCTAGAGGTGTGGCCTCTTGGCCAGCTCACAGAACCTCTTAACACATGCATATTATTGTATTGGGTGAATCTGTGCCTTTATATCCATTATTGTTTATTTTATAAAATTGGCCACACAAAATGTTCACCCTGTATATATTCAAAATTGAAATATCCTCAGTGTGAAGTGACCTTCACCTCTTCTGCCATATTTTATTACGAAGTGTATTTTGTAAGTATTACAACAGCAGCCACTGCTCGCTTTGTAGTTCTGTGTCCTTGGAACACCTCTTTGATCCCTTAAGCCTAAGCTTATGTTTATCTTTGACGGTGACATACATTTTTAAAGGCAACAAATAGATGGATCCTGGTTATTAATCCAGTCTGCTAATCTTTTGATTAGGGAATTTAGGCCATTAATATTTAAAGTTATCATTGAATGATGGTTGCTAATTCCTGTCATTTTGTCGATGTGATGTTTGATGGATTGCTGGTTCTCATTAGCTTACTATTCTTCTAGCCTACCTTATTTTTTCCTATATCTTTGTGGATTTTCTCTTCAGTCACCAGATATCTTCTGTAGTACTGATGAAGTGGTCCTGAATTTCTTCATTCTGTTTTTGTCACGGAAAGTTCTCCTTTCTCCAATAATGATGGATCACGTTGCTGGCTATAGTAATATAGCCTGGCAATCGTTCTGTTTTAGTGCTTGAGATACACTGTGTCATTCTCTCCTAGATTTTTAAGGTTCTTGTTGAGAAATGTGCTAAGTGAAGGGTTCATCCATGACTCAGCAGTCTCTCTTGTAGCTATCAATCTGTTTTCTCCTCTACGTTAGTGTTACATGCTTTTAGTCATACATGATGATCTAGGGAGGTTTCTTTCCAGCCTTATCTGTTTGGTGATCTAAATGCCTCACGAGTCTGGACTGTAATCCTGTTAGATTTAGGGATCCCTCTGCTATGATTTTATTAAATGCTGTTTCTGTGTTTAGCCCTAAATTCCTCTCCTCTTTCTATCCCCATGATAGGTTTGGCCTTTTAATGCAAATTCATAGATTTTAGTTCCTTTTGATTTCATCTTTGTCAGAGTCGAATGTTCTAATTCATTGATTTTCTCTCCCGTCCTTGACTTCCTGATCATTCTATTGGCGATTCCTCTACAGAGGTTGACAGATGATTAACTGAGCTTTACATTTCCAAACTTCAATTTGATTTTGTTGAATTTCTGTTTCAAGTCCTTGTCTTGACTTCCTTTTCCACTCAGTTATTTGCATTTTCATATAACTCATTACAGTTAATTTTTGATTTCACTTAGTATTTTTAGGAATATTCTTTTGAATTCCTTGGAATAATGTATTTTCAAAAGTCTGGAATTTTATCTAACTCATTCATTGATATCCATAACTATGGAATTTATATTTTGGGGAAAAGATAATAAATGCTGTAATTTTCTATGTTCATGATGTTTAAAGATGATTTAAATTATGGAAAGTCCTAGTATGGACCACAGAATAGAACGGGTGGAAAAGCATTCATAAACTTTCTAAAACTGACCAACTCATATGCAAACTAAAGCCAGATCAGTGCAGATGACTCTAGTTTGTATTAAGCTGACAAGAACTATCATAACTGTTAGAATTTTGCATGTGGAAGAACATATGGACATGCTAGCACACTGCCGAGAAGCCATATTAGGTTTATTAAAGGAACTGGTAGGGGAGTGGAAGAGAAACAAAGAGTGGGGGTAGAGAGCAGGGAAGGAGAAAAGAGAGTGTCTCCCACATAGTTGGGGCTTTTTAAAGGAAAACCATGCAGACATGCCCTAGACGTGGGCGTGGGCGGTATAGGCCCATCAGAGTGCCTCTGCAGGGGGGCGTGGCTACAACAACTAACAACAAAGACATTCACTTTTAAACTATGGCACCAGTCAGCATTTTTTCCTTAGAGAGAGGATTTTAAATCTTTCTCTCCCTGTGATGTTTCATGTAGCAAAGTGCACTGATTCTCAATTCCAGTGCAAACATATAAAGCCAGATTTGGTGTATACATTTGTCTAAGTTACCTTTTGCATACGAATGAAGAGAGACTAACTAAATTTGATTTGGAAGTGTGAATATCATTATGACCTCATAAGCATTTTGTAGTTTTGTGTTCACCGAAAAGACTCAGAGGCAAGCTCCATATTTCAGACTCGAAATAGGGCATAGCACTATGTTATTTTCCTACAGCTATAAATTAACTCAAACCTAGTAGCTTCACAAAATGCAAATCAGTTATTTCATAGGTTTGGAGGTTAGAAGTGCCCAAATGGTTCTCATTCATCTAAAATTCTGGCATTCACTGGGTTATGTTCCTTGTTGGAGATTGGAAAGAAGAACTCAGTTGCTTGCCGTTTCCAGCTTCTAGAGGATTCCAGCATCCCTTTCTTTGTTGAAAGCCAGGACCATACCACTCCAAATACTGCATCCATCATCACATCGTCTCACACTGACACTCATCTGATTCTGTTTATAGAGATAATTGTCACTATGCTGAGCCCACTAGGATGATCTTTTGGTCTCAAAATCTTTGATTTCATCTTTTTTATAAATGAGATTTAGTTTTCTTTTTAATTGTGTGTATGCATGTATGTTTGTGTGTGTGTGTAAATAGGTACGTACAAAAGCAGTTGCTTGTAGGACAAATGAAGGTATCAGATTCCCTGGTGCTAGAATTATAGAGGTCAGAGATAGGGTAGATGTTGGGGTGGGTCTGTGTGGTAACTGAGCTTGGAGGTCTCAGCTACTGGGACTGTGCTTCTCAGACAAGGGGCAGTCCCAGCTCTACTATGCCCATGGTGAGAGGCAGGGACATCTCTCTGGAGTGCAGGGGCTAGCTCTCCCACTGTAGTGTTGGGGGGGGCAGGGCCAAATATCCCATGGCTAGTGAGGGGCAGGACAGACTCAGAAAGGCCCTCAGATTTCAACATGCATGGTTCTAATGATCTCCTGTGCTAACATGGGCAATGGACATCATCAGAGATTCCAGATTCAGCAGAAACATAAGATATGGTCCTTAGCAGCAGCCCTGGCTGAGACAACACCATGGACTCAGGCACAGTTACTTCTTTTGCCTTATTTTTCTAAGTAATGTCACTCCACTATACCCAAAGTGAGCCAATAGTATAACTAGCCAGTTTACTCCAGGGGTTTCCTTTCTCTGTCTTCTGAGAATTGGAATTACAGGTGGGCTTCAATGCACACCAAGAAATTTACTGATTCTGTAAATCAGAACGCTTCACACCTGCTGCCTTTATAGCAAGCACATTAATTGCTGAGTCAACTCCCCAGCTCTTAATTTTTGAAATCTTTGTGTGTGTGTGTGCGTGTGTGTGTGTGTTTGTGTGTGTGTGTGTGTGTGTGTGTGTGTGTGTGTGTGTGTGTTTATACCAGTGCATGTCAGGGTCTAAAGACAACTCACTGGGTAGTACACAAAAGTCTCAGGGATCAAATTCAGATTTGTTGGTGGCCAGCACCTTAACCCACTAAGCCATCTGGCCAGCCCAGTAATTATTTCTAGCACACAATCTTCTACTTTAAATTGATTTCAACCCCAAGCATCCTTTTCAAATACTTTGTGCTTCAGGATTCAGTAGAAATTTACATTGTGATTGTGGAGATTAGATAGTATGGATCCTACCTTGTCTTAATTAGGCTAAGCTCTGATAAAATAGTGCCTATCAAATTAATGGGTCTGCCCTGCCATTAGGTATCAAGAGAAGTCTCTGAGCATAATACTATAGACTTTTTTTGTCACATTAAACTTACCAAAAAACTTGGTGGAAAAATATTGTGGAGAATTTTATTTAAAAAAAAAAATAAGTACACTGAACAGTGGTAGTACAGGCCTTTAATCCTAGCACTTGGAAGGCAAAGGCAGAAAAATCTCTGTGAGTGCAAGGCCAGCCTGGTCTACAAAGAGAGTTCTAGGCCAGCCAGGACTGTTACACAGAGAAATACTGCCTCATAAAAACAAACAAACAAATAAATAAATAAATAAATGCTGCCCTTCCATTTCTAGAGTCAAATATACACATACGTGTAGTCAGACGTGTCTTATATTCCACTCGTGTGGTTTTGTCTCTTCTTGCTCAGTGAGCACTCCTTGATTAGATGTGCTTTATCCCTCTGTTCCCCCGGGTTGTGACTGTAACTGCCAGAGGAACAGAAGGAACAATCCTAAGAAGCTCGCCATGGCAGCTACTGGAGGAAGCTTTTGTTTGTTTTCAGGCAGGAGCCTGAGTCCAGGCTGGTCTCAACTTCCTCGGCTGGGATTACAGGTGCAATTCCATCCATCGCTCCAGCTATAGGAATGTGCATGAGGATGATACTACATGATACTGTATCCTCATTATGAGAACCTAAAGGACAAACCTTCCAAGCAACAGTACCTAAAACAGTTCCTTTCAACCAGCTGGTTTGTTTAAATCCCTTGACTGCAATGTTTACTTAGGCACAAGCTGATAGGTAGGAAGCATCCAGTCTGAGCCTACTTTGAGGTGGTCCATGCACCTATCACATGCATTTTAGTCATCAACTGGGGTATAATATTGATTCTTACACTTTATTTATTCTCCCTTTATTTTTCTTGCTTTATTCCATATGCACACAGAGTTTCTAATGTATGCTTAGATTTATAGAGGTTTCTGCTTGTATAATGGTTTACTGTGTTTGTAACAATTGTTAGTTACATTTCAGAATTTGGAGAGTGCTTAGGTTACTTGACCTAACTGTGGCACCTTTGGATTCCACAGTAGAACTTTCTGGGAGAAGAGATGCCTTAAGAAGAGATGCACTTGTTTTCTAGGACAACCACACTAGACATCCAACAAGAAGGATGTCTCTAATGGGAAGAAATGTGCTGACTCTGAGTTGTTCCAGTCCGAGAAAACAAACACATACCAGCTTAAACTACAAAGAAACAAGCATGAGAGACCATTTGTAGAGGAGGCTGCTTTTCTAACAAAAGTACTCTTTCTATATTACTTCAAAGCATGCCATGGTCATTTTTGTTGGAGAATGGTGAGGATCCTCACTAACAATACTGGCACACCACCAGCAGCAATAAAAGGAATAAGAAGCATAAAACAACTCTTATCACCTCCAAAGAAATAATGGCAATACTAAATTTAAACATTAGTTAGATGCCCGCTATATGCAGACACCTATAAAATATTCCATGTGCATTCTTTGATTCTTTTTAAAGTTACCAACAAGTAGGTACCCTTCTCAGTTCATCTCATCAATGGGAAAAGGAAAGGCACTGGACAGCTTAAGGAGAGTTTGATATTATTTGATTTACGTTGAAGAACCTCTCCTCAGCTGCTGTGATTAGGTTAGCTCACAAAGGGCAGCCAATGAGAAGACTTTAGTAAGTGAATAGACAGTGCTACAACATGGCAGCATAACCAGGGAGGTCCCGAGAGGGATTTGATGCAGAATATATTTTAATTAATATGAATGTATGTGTTGTATATAGAAAGAGAAATACATAACCGTTTTCTGTCTCAAAACCAATAGCCCCTTAGACTAAATGAAAGTTATCAAATGTCAAAAGCATTTCCTTGTGCATTGCAGACCACAGGGAAGATAAAATCAGGGTTCTGCCCTCAAGTTCAGAACCACCCGTCTTTAAGTTCCTCTTAAAGAAAGGTTGTGGTTTTTGCTGTGGAGAAAGCTGCCTCCCACCTTCTGCGTTCTGTTCTGCCAGCTTCATCCAGTGCCACATCAACTCTCTTGTGTCACACCCAGTGCATGGGACATGGAGGAGCAGAGGGCAGGAAGCTGTGTCCTTGGATGTGAGTTAAGATCACAAAGCATCTTGGTTATTTTTGACTTTAGAAACTTTCCCCGATTTAATATGGAAACTTTGTATGTAAATAAGAGCGATGGGGATTCTAACCTCTGGGAAATGAAAATGTGAGAACCAATTTAAATCTTTGCCTGCTCTCCTGCCTCAGGAATCGGATTAAAATGAGTTCACCGTGGGTTACTGAGTCCATGCTCCTAAACACAGAGTGTCTGTCTTTCAAAATGGTGTGGCATGCTATAGACATTCAGTCTCGGCAAAGCTCTCATTTCTGCTCTCTTCTTCTTGCCACAAACATGTTTGTCTCCTTTATGATTGCCTCATTGTGGTCTCAGAAGTGCTGTTCCCATATGTGTCTCTACTGTCCCCAAGTAGATTATATGTTCCAAGGATTCTTTAATGTGGTGTAAGGCTACCACCATACTGTAAAGCTAGTATGAACCAAGATTCATTTGGAATGAGGTAGTCACAAAAGGAATCACTATAGGTTTACAGCTACCTATATTCTAAATGCATATGTGTATAAGGCACATTGATAAGTTATACAGTTTATAGAATGTAGTGTGTATAATTATTGCATTTATAGTATATACACATAAAATACTGCATATTTATTGTATACTACATAGATAAATAGTTGTTAGGTGTCTTATTTGTTTTTTATGCTATCCACTCACCACCATCACCCAACACACACACATCCCTCATGCCCACAATCCCACATATTTAATAACATACATACTCCACGTGGGCCCATATGCAAGCAATTCAACCACATTAACCTTCACAGTCTCCTTGGTCCACATCATATCCAGAGTAAACTTTTGTCAATCTCATGAAATACATAAAATTTTTTTAAAACCTTTAATTTCCAGACTTTTTTACAAATTTACAGATTCCTAGATCACTTAGGAGCCTGTCCTAAAGAGTCTTGTGCACTCTCAGATTGGTGTGCAGTGAATGCCTGCAGAGCATTGCTGGACACCATTGAAATCCCTAACATTGGAAACTATGTCAGATCTAGATGTAGGAGATTAACCGCACTTTGACCTCACTTTGAGAGCCCAAGTTCATTCCCAGATCATCCTTGGGTTCAAATCCTTCATCAAGAATCTCCAGCACCTTTCTCACTAAGTGCAGAGGATACTTTCTCTTCTGTTATCGCCTTCTCCCTTACCTCTTCGCTCACTTTTCCTGTCCTGCCCTGTGAACCACACCCAAGTGTGGATGTAGCAGGATGTGAATTGCTAAAGTGACCTTTGAATGAAGCACTCTCTAAGTAAATCATCAAGCTTAGAATCAACTGCAGCTTCCTGCAGCCACTCGTAATTACTGACTTCTACATTCACTTTCCTCATTTCATTCTCTAAATTTTACATTAAAAAATCTCTTTATAAACTCACCTATTTGAAATACCCAAAGTAATAATTCCTGATTAAGCAACAGTTCATAGAAAACTAAAATCTTGTTTGAGATAAATACTATTCCCTGAGGCTGAATCGGCATTCAAAATATTCTCTCTGTCTCTCTCACTTTAAAATTGATTTGCTTTTCATTTGGCACAGTTCTTAAGATTTATTGTTATCAGTATGGTCATTTGAATGTAATTGGCCCCAGGGAGTGGCACTATTAGGAGGTGTGGCTTTGTTGGAGTGGATATGGCCTTGTTGGCTTGTTGGAGGAAGTGTGTCACTGGGAGGGTGGAGAAGTGAGTTTTGAGGTTTCCTATACTCAAGATACCACCCAGTGAGCCAGTTGACTTTCTGTTGCCTACAAAATGTAATACTTTCAGCTCCAGCACTACCTCTGCATGCTGCCATGCTTCCTACCATGATGAACTGAACCTCTGAACTGTAACAGACTCCTCTGAATTGAATGTTTTCTTTATTCAAGTCCTGGTTTCTCTTCACAGCAGTAAAAACCCAAACTAAGACAGTTTATTTTGATTTCTGTATATAGGTTTTTTGCACCATAAGTGTGCCTGATGCCTGAGAGTATCAGCTGAAGGTATCTGATTCCCTAGAACTGGAGTGGTGTGGTGAGCTAGCTGCCATGAGTGTGTTAGGAACCGAACTCGGGGCCTTTGGAACAGCAGCAAGTTGAAGTTTTCATCTTAACCTTAGAGGCTTCAACTTCCAGGCCATAAGACATAAATCTTTGATGATGACTTCCAGCAGTCTGACTGCCTCTTCCTCAATCGTTCATAGCTCCAGCTTCTCTGGATCTCAGAATGGACTCCAACTGCCCCTGCTCCAGCCCCTGTGGCTGCAAACACTGCAAGTCCTATAAGAAGAGCTGCTGCTCCTGCTGCCCTGAGGGCTGCTCCAATTGTGTCCAGGGCTGTGTTTGCAAAGGGGCGCCAGACACGTTCACTTGTTGTGCCTGATGTGGAGACAATGCTGCTCCCACTTGTAAATAATGTGGACCAACTGGGAGTTTTTCACAGCTCTGCCCTGTTTACCACACTCTCTTTCCTATGAAATATGTGAATAAAAAGCCAATTTGATTTTAGAAAGGAAGGAACAAAAGAAGGAAGGAAGGAAGGAAAGTCTTTGACTTTAATAAATTACTTAGTTCTAGGTATTCTGTTACAGCATCACAAGACATCCAAAGAACCCATTTGAATCAGTTTAGGTTACATGCCAAACTTAGTGCATATTTCTTTTTGAAACATGTTATACCAGAAGTTATTTTAAAGTTAAAATTTGTAAACCTGCATGTCTTTATCAGTTCCAATATTGGTATATATGACTCTGGACAAGATAACAAAGCCATTTACAATGGGAACTGAGAATATTAGTAAAATCTGCATTATTGGGTTGGACCAAAGAACCAACCGTCTCTGGCAGTTTTGCTAGGCTTCAAAGAAATTGAGGCCCCAATGGCCAACTGAGGTGCCAATTAGCTTATCAAGGGACACTGGCCAGCTCTCCCAGCATCATTCAGTACCTATGGCTGCTTCCAAGACTTCTCACCCCACCCCCTACTCTAAGCCTCTCCCTCACAGGGGTTGGTCTTCCTCTTCCCATCCCTCCACTTCTCTTTCCTATACAAGTCAGCCATTTTCACTGCCACACTCTTCTCTTGGCTCATGTCTGGCTTACTCTCGTCCTCTTTGCCTCTCTTTTCTCCTTCTCTCTTTTCCTCTCACTCTCTTCTCATGACTCTGTTCGGTCTGAACCTTTCTAGATGCCTCTGGCTGGATTCTTTCTCATATCTACAATGAAACCTTCTCCTCAACCATACCGAGGATCGGTCCTGTCCTCATTTTCATTCAAGTGTATCAAAGCCTTCTAAGTCACAGCTATCACCCAGATTTCTCAAGCCAGCTGTGTAAGAGATTACTGTAGGATAGGCAAGGCTTCCTCCCCTTTCCCTCTCCAAACTACAAGCATCAAAAAGCCAGTGAGTCCACTAATAAGTAAGTATCCAGGGCTCATGGTTTGGATATGAAGCTCACTGTTGATGACCTGAACCCCAGTGAAGTCTGGGGGTGTGAGTCCTTGAGGAGAGACTGGGATATAAGGGCTCTGATCAGTCAGTGGGTTAATCCATTGATGGAGTCACAGTTGAACAGACTATTGGTAAATGGAAGAAACTGTGGACAGTGGAACATGATTGGAAGAAGGGAGCCATGGGGGCTGTCCTTATGTGTCAGCAGCCTCTTTCTTGCTTTTTCTCTGCTTCCTGGTTGCCTTGAAGTGAGCAGCCCCTGCACTGCACGTTCCTGCTGCCATGATGGTCTACTCATTGCAGGCCCAAAGCAAATGGCTCCAGCTTCTTGGATGGAAGCCTGTGAAATTGGAGTTCACAGAAATTTTTGTCCCTTTTCATATGTGGCAGGTGTTTTTTCATAGTAATGGAAGGCTGACCAACACACAGGGAGATGGCAGTAAATGTTAACAGCTGATTCTAGAATAGGAGGAAGCACAGGAATGTAATGTGTAGAACTTGCTTACTTTTTAAACTTTCTTTTTTATTTATTCTTTATGTATTTGCATCATGCATCTCCATGCCATTCATTTCTCTGGCCCTTCATATTTACTCCCCACCCTTGAAACCTCTCCCCAAAATAAAATAAAATTTAAGAGAAAAAAAAGGAAAAGGAAAAATCAATCTCATGGAAGCTGTAGTGTGACACAGTGAATCACCCAGTAAACTCCTTTGCTCACACATCTTACTTGTAAGTGTTCATTGCAATGAGTCATTGGTCTGGTTCAAGGCCTCTGGTTTCTGCTATACTATTGATGCTGGACTCTCAATGGACTCTTCTAGGATATCCCCTTGTTGTTGTCCTGGATTGTAGAGATCCTGTAGCTTTGGCTCTGTAGGACCAGTCTCTTCACATGCTTCAGCAGATCCAGATGTGGTGGATGTTGGACTGGGGACAACTTATAACCTTGGTTCTTGGCCTCAGTAGTTGGAAGGTTGGTCAGTCCACCAGCTCTCCCTTGTCCTCACTACCAGGGTGAGCCATCCTGCATTGCCCAGGCTAGTTTACTCCTTGCATGAATGAACAAGGGGCAAGGTCAGTTCTCCTGCTTTCACGTCCTCAGTGTTGGTTCTCCCACACCTACACCTTCAGGGCCAGTTCTCCCGGCTGCATCAAGTATTAGGGAGTGGGGGAGGGCAGGCCACATGACAGATGAGTAATGGAGACAGTTCTCCCATGCTCACAGCTTCAGGGCTGGCTCATCCATACCTCGGACAACAGGATTGGCTCTGTTGTGCTACCCAGATGAGGTGCAGGGCCTGTTCTCCTGAGTGGTACCGTTTGTGGGGTACAAGGGCCGCTCTCCTGCTCTTATGACCTCAGGGTCAGCTCTTCTACCACCTGCCTCAGGTGTTGGGGTGGGGGGGAAGGAAATCTATCCCTGCCCATGCCACCATGTGACAGATGGGTAATAGAGAATTTGCTTATTTGTATGATGTTATATTCCTACACTGGCTGATCTTAAGTTACTAATGTGACATCAACCATCTTGCAAAATTCTTCATTTGTTTAATATTCTCAGAACTACATGAGATTATTTCTGGGTATTAACAAAATTCCAGGAAAAACAATTCTCAAAATTGGGGCTCATCAAGATGAACTTTCTTCCCTTGCTTTTTAAGGGTTAAGAAAGTGTCACTGTCTATAATGTTCTTTTTCAGAGCAGAAATCCTGAAAATAGAGTCCTTTTATTTTTCTTATTAGTCAAATTGTTCTCTGACAATTGGGTAACTATTTCATTCTCATCTAATTAACTCAAGAGTTCAAAAGCGGTGGTATAAACTTTGAAAGGGTCCATAAAAAAACAGTGTGCTAAAGTTCAAACAGAATGAAATTTACAATGCCTATGTAATTGTACTAAGTGTAAAACCTCCAACATTCACATACACTTTCTAAGTGTGGCTTAATTAAGGTCCTCCCATGTTGGATGCTGAGTGACCCCTGTCATTTGCTCTGCCTCCTGGGGGCTGACAATTCTCTTATGGTTGGTTATAACTACATGCTGTCTGTAGAGAGATTGCATGGGCACCACGCTCACTGCTCATTAAATATGTGCTTCTGAGGACAGAGCTGACTCTGAGGATAGAAATGCTGGCCTGGGCTGGCTAACTCAAAGCCATTAACAAATGGTAGGCATTAGGTGTGTAATTTCTGTTCTCCATGGAATTTTCAAATATTACTTAATTGCTTCTGGTTTAAGATCTTCTTTTACCACCCTAGACCTCCTCCAAAACAGATTTAAATTCTTAAATAAGTTTATAGAAACCAGAAATGAGTAAAATCCAAACCCCAGAACTAAGTCCCAATGTAAATTACATTACAACATTGCAAAAATTCATATTAATTTACCATTAGGGCAATTTTTTGTATCAGTACTACCTTTAATCTACTTCAAAAAGGATGTTAGAGGGCTGGAGAGATGGCTCAGTGGTTAAGAGCGCTGACTGCTCTTTCAGAGGACCATCGTTCAATTCTCAGCACCCACATGGCAGCTCACAACTGTCTGTAGTTTCAGTTCCCAATTCCAAGCAAACACCAAAGCAAATAAATAAATAAACTTAAAAAAAAAAAGAATGTTAACTAAATATTTCACATTGTCTTCTCTTAGCAATCTTCCAACTCATGCTAAGGGGAAATAAAAGACCAGGTATTCTAGGCAGTTATCTGTCACTGTGATAAAATGCTGCCAGAAATGCAATCTAAGAAAGGGTTAATTTGAGGAAACAGAAAGAAAAAATGTTATAATCAGTTTATAACCCCTAAAGGAGACAAAAGAAGGAAGGAAGGAAGAGAGGGAGGGTCTATGAGGTGGCTCAGCAGGCAAAGATTTTGCTACCCAATGAAGCAAGCCGATGATTTAGGCAATCCCCAGAACAAATGTTAAAGGTGGAAGGAAGGAGAGAGGAGGGAGAGACTACAGAACTGTCCTCTGACTTCATGTGCATACTGTAGCAGAGAGAGAGAGAGCTCACACACTAAGAATAATATTAGTGAGACCCTGTCCTAAAAAAAATAAAAGAAGGAAGAAGGAAGAAAGGAAAGTTTATTTTGTTTTGCATTTCCAGGACACTGTCTAGCATGGCAGGAAGTCACGGTGGCAGGAATTTAAAGAGGCAGCCGGTCACACTGCATCCACAGTCAAGCTGGGAGTGATAAATGCTTATATTCAGCCAATTTTCTTTGTATCCTGACTAAGGCGTGATCCCAGCACAGAGATTGGTTACACCCCCAGTGAGCAGGTCTTCTCACCTCAACTTAATCAAGATAATTCCTTGTAATCATGCCCAGAGACAGGATTTTAGATCACATCAAGTTGATAACTGAGATTAACAATCACAGTGTGTTATAAAGCAGCGTATCAAAAAGTCATGTTTGGTGGCAAACACCTGTAATCCCACCATTTGCGAGGCAGAGGCAGTCAGAACTCTGAGATCTAGGACAGCCAGTGCTATGTAGAGAGACCCTGTCTCAAAAGGTAAAGTCAAGTTTGAGACTGGTGGTTGATAGAGAACCTCCTAAAGGAACTTTGGACAGGTGATGGCTTTACACACCCTGGACTATTCTCTATAGAGGGTAAAGGTGGCACTGAGGACTTTGTGTACCAATTATTTATGCCATAATTTGGTTTAACACAAAAGTAGAAAAGAGCTGTACTTTTCTTTTTAAACTTTCCTTTTATTTATTCTTTGTCTTTCCAGCATGCATCTTGATCTCACTCACATCCTCATCCTTTCATATCTGCCCTCTGCCCTTGCAACCTTCCTCCCTCCAAAAAATAAAATTAAAATTAAAAGAAAAAGGGAAAGTCAGTCTCATCATGGAAGCTGTAGTGTGACACAGTAAACTCTTTTGTCCACACATCTTTCCTTGTAAGTGTTCATTGCAAAGAGTCATTGGTCTGGTTTGAGGTCTCTGGTTTCTGCTCCACCATCGATGCTGGGCCCTCACTGGGGCTCCTCCTGAATATTCTGTTATCGTCTTGTTGTGTTGTGGGGAGCCTAAAGCCTTTGGTCTACAGATCAGGTCCCTTCATGTGCTCCAGCAGTTCCGACGGGATGGATGTTGGGATGGGCCAACTCAAACTTGGTTCTGGGTAGTTGTAAAATTGGTCAGCTAGTCTATTCTCCTCTGTGATCAGCACCAACTGTACTTTTCTTATAATTTATACTTTTACTCAGAATGATCCTTTCTTCACAAATATAGTAAGTTTTTATTATGAGTTTAAAATACTTTTATTATCTTGAATTTATATACAAATTTCTTCCTCCTCAAAAACATATAAAAATTCCTCTCACAGATTCTAGAGCTAAAATGTCATTCAGTTTCTAAACATTGTGTCAAATCATTGCAAAAATTAAATTTAAAGTGGATTTTATTGGGATCATTATATAGCTACATGCAACTATAGCAAACAGTAAGAAGGATCTCTTGTGTATTATTCCTCTCAAAAAATATCTTAATTTGACTCTGTCCCTGGTCTCTACTTACAAGACATGAATACAAATAAAATCCCACAACATTTAACCATCAGAGATTAGTTGTTTGTTTCTCAGCATAATTTCTTGGAAATTCCTTGGCAATTCATCCAAGTTGTTGCTTACATAAATAGCTCATTTCTTTTCATTGTTGAGTAGTATTATATGTGTATATTCACCACTTTAACCATTTAGCTATTGAAAAACACCTAGGCTGGGTAGTTTAGCTATCCTGACTAAGGCTGCTGTGAACATAACTGCATAGATATTATGAGAACTTGAGGTTTTATTTTTATTTTCTGGCATAAATGCCTGAAAGTGTAATTGTGACTCACATGCTAGTTAGATGTCTCATTTCTCAAAAGACATTTTCCAGCATGGATGAACTATTTACATTTCCATAACCAATGTATGAGTGACTCCATTTCTCCACATCTTCACAAATATTTCCTGTTATCACTATTTTTTAATGTAGCCATTCTGAGATAGATATGTAATGGTATCTTTCATTTAAAGCTAATAAATTTGAACTTCTGTCCATACTTTTATTGCATTCTCTGTATCCCTTTTAGGGAACTACTTTTCATTATATTTTGATTATTGTCTAGTTTGATTATTGTCACATTATTAGCTTCTAGATATTGAGATTTTGGTTTCTAGACATAGTCTCACTCTATACTACATAAATTCACTCAAGTCACTATATAACCCTGTCTGGCCTTCAACTTGTGGTAACTCATCTGCTGATAGTACATGAATGTGTCATCACACTCAGCTACTCCTGAGATGTAACAGTTATTCTTAGTCTGGTTTGGATAAGAGATACTGGGTACCACTGACCCACATCCCCAGGGCTAAACATCATTCCATGTTTTTATTACTCCCAGTCCTTTGTCAGATATATATTTGCAATGTTTCCTCCAAGTCTCTACATTGTCTTCCCACTTTGTGACAGGGTCTTTTTCAGAAGAAAAAATTTAAAATTTTAATGATGTCTAATTGGTCAACTTTTCCTTCTTTAGATCAAGTTTTAGTGTCAACACAGAAACTCTTTGCCTAGCTCAAGATCCCAAAGATTTTTTTCTCCTGATTCTTCTTCTAAAAGTTCAATAATATTACCTTAAGTTTAGGATGAGTTTCAAGAATAATTAACATATAAAAATCAGTAGCCTTCCAAATAATACTAATGACAGACTAAGAAAAAAATCAGGGAAACTATACCTTTCACAATAGCCTTTATATATAAAATCTTGGGGGTAACTCTAGCCAACTCATGAGAGATCTTTTCATCTTGCATCATAAAAACTTTAAAGGCATTCAAGAAAGAAGTTGAATAATACATCAGAAGATAGAAAGATCTTGCATGCTCCTGGATTGATAGGTTAATATCATGAAAATGGCCACCCTACCAAAAGCAATCTACAGATTCAAAGTAATCCACATCAAAATTCCAAAAAAAGTTCTTCACAGAGCTTGAAAAAATAATCTTAAACTTCACACAGAAACAAACAAACAAACAAACATAAAATCAGGATGGCGAAAACAATCCTGAGCAATAAAAGACCTGCTGGAAATATTACTATCCCAGATTCCAAGCTGTGTTACAAAACTATAGTAATCAAACAGCATGGTATTGGCATTAAAACAGACATGTTGAATGGAACAGAATTAAAGACCCAAACATAACTCTATACACATACAGACACCTAATTTTTTTAAGAAGCCAAAATAAACACTAGAGAAAAGAGCATCTTCTACAAATGATGCTAGTCAAAATGAATAGCTGTATGTAGAAGAATGTAAATAGATCCATATCACTCTGCACAAAACTCAGCTCCAAATGGAACAAACATTTCAACATAAGACCCAATACCCTGAACCTGATAGAAGAGAAAATAAGGAATAATCTTGAACTCTTTGGCATGCATACTTGTAGCATATGCATTAAGACCAATACTTAATAAATGGAATTCCACGAAGCTTTTGAAAAGCTTATACATAGGAAAGGACAATATTATTTAAGCACAGATGTTCTTCTTTTATTAGATTGTTGACTAAGTAGATAAAACTAGCATCTTAAAGATTCGCTTATTTTTATTTTTGCATGTGTGATGCATGAATCTAATTAGTCTTAACAATAAAAACCAGGAGTCAAATATCAGAGTAAAAGCTGAACAGTCAGAGAAGCAGAGCACCAGCCACTAGAGACTTCTTACCTACCCTACAAATTCTCAGACTGAAAGGGGGCCCAGTTCTCCACCCACCTTATATTTTTGTCTCCACCTCCTGAGTCCTGGAATTAAAGGCAAGAGCCTCCCAAGTGCTGGGATTAAGTGCTCTATGGTTATCTAGTGCTAGCTCTGCCCTCTGATCTCCAGCTAAGCTTTGTCAGAACACAAGCAAAATGTCATACATTTTTCCTTTTTTTGTCTAAATAAAAAGCAAAGGTTTTAACTAACATAGAAAACTATATGCAATAAGTACAATAACTATATGGAAAGATAAATAGGCAATGATTACATTAACACATGTGTGTTTGCCTTAATGTATGTCTATATACCACATACATGCCTAATGGCTTTGAAGGTCAGAAGAGGGCATGGGGTACCCTGGAACTAAAGTTATAGATGGTTGTGAACCACCACGACGGTGCTGCAAATGCAGTAAGTTCTCCTAACCACTGAACCACCTCTCCAGCCACAGGTAAAAATTAACTTTTTAAAAGAAAATAGTCAGCCAGCCTTGCTTACCTATATAATAAATGCCAACTGATTACAGTGTACATTTTAGGTGCATTGTTTCTGAAATTTGTCTGCTTATCTGCTTTTGAAAATATTTGTCCATAATATTTGTCCTGTTTTACTAATGTCATTTACTTTATGGCATTGCTCTTGCTGTTAGGGCCAATGCTAGCCTTTGAAAAGTTAGAAAGCTCCTTCTTTTATACAAAGAGATTGTGTAGAGTCAGTTTTAATTAAGTTTGAAAGTACCACTATTGCTATCTCCCTGGTTCCCCCTCTGCTTAACTTTCTGGTGTCTCTGGGTGGATAAGGAGAGTCTCTAGAAACCAGGTCCTAGTCTACCCTGAGAGCTCTGCCTTGCTATCTGGGTTATTTCTAATAGACAAAGAGAGACTCAGATCCAGTGATGAGCAAGAGTGAATCGTCAGCTGATTTCCAAGGGCAGTTCTCAGTTCAATCCTTTTACTAATGGCTGTCAGTCCACATAGGGATGTCAGAAAGTCTTCAGTGTGGTTCAGGGAAAGAAATGAGCCCATTTGATCTGCTTTCTTTTGCTTGAGCGAAAGTCAGCTTAGATCTAGGTGGCATTCCACTGTTGTGTAGGAACATACAGGACAGTCTGCCATAGACTTTTCTCTGGAGAGAGAATATTATTGATGCATAAGCTATAATAAACTTTCTGTAATCTTAGAGTTCCAGACTACCATGTCTTCTTCTCATCACATCTTATAATTTTCTTTGATCACCTCTCACATCATTTTAAAGGATCATAGCAGTGTTTGATGACAAGAAACAAGAAAATATAACTATATGTCTTTCTTGCTTGGGCATGACCTTCACTGTTAATAATTGAAGCCCAAGGACTCATTCAATCCCCAGAGGTTTTAAATTGCTTGAATTCAGCACAGATGAACATGAACTTAATATGAAGATGAGGAAGAAGACAGAGTCATACATCATTGTAATTGACCTCAAGCTGATACAGCATAAAGGCCAAGAAAAAAAAAAACCAAACTGATGATAAGAAAAGTTACTTTCTTTATAGCAGCCACTGGTGAGCTCATCAAAACTTAGGTTTATGTAACATCTTGTTGTGGAAATGTAAATTAGTAAGTAACAATACTATTCAAACCAGCTGATTTAAAAAGAAGTCAGTGTGAATTATTTAGCATACATGGAGTATTTTGTTATTCATCCTCCACAAATTAAATGAGATATTTATATTTATTTATGTTTGTGTGTGTGTTTGTGTGTGTGTGTGTGTGTGTGTGTGTGTGTGTGTGTGTGTTTGGAGGGTACCCGAGTGTTTGTGAACCACATGTGTGCAGGAGCCCCCAGAACTAAAAAATCATCAGATTTATTGGACCTGGATTTACAGATGGTTGCAAGCCACCATGCAAATGTTAGGAGTCAAACCTGGGTATTCTACAAGTACACAAGTGCCCTTAACCACTGAGCCATCTCTCCAGTCCTAGATACCTTTGTCTGATGATCCACAGAGTAACTGAAGGCAGGAACAAACACGCATATGTGCTCGTTCTGCCCTCTACTCCTCTGTTTCTTTGTAATCAGCATATACAAACAGGTCATACTAAGTCCTTAAGGCATGAATACTTTTCCTGTTCAGTCATTATTGACCAGTTTCTGCTTGTGAGGGTCAAATCAGCTGTTATTTATTTAAACTTTCTCCCTGTAATTTCATTTAAATAGGAAAATGTTTATCATTTGAGATTCTTGGATCCTTTAGCTAAGATAGATCCACTAAAATAATAGAGGACACGAACTTGATTTCTGAGCTTGCTATTTTTAATAGCAGCACAGTCATACATCTTTCTCAAGTTTTAGAAGCCTCACTGGTACCCTAGCTGTCCTTCACTTACTTTCAGGATTAACCCACTTCAGTACTGCAAGAGATGCCACAGCACAGGGAAATGATTCCGATGAATTTGCCAAGTTGTAACAATAACTGTTATAATTTCCAATTCAGTGTAATGCCAGATAAGGGTGACATGTGACAACCTCTCTGCCTTTTAACAGAATAACAACAGGATTAGGATTAGCTGGTGCTATTGAACCCATTGAGTAAGAGTCCTAAATTGATACAAAAGTCAACAGAACTTCAAGTAATATTTACTATAACTTTTACTATTTTTAAGAAAACACTTTAACTGCAACTACATTTGGAGATTTAAAAATAGCACCCTCTGGCTCAGAAAAATATTAGCAGCAGCTGATATCCAACTCCAAGTCTTGGAAACAAAAAACAAAACAAAACAAACAAACAAACAAACAAAAAACAGACAGACAGACAGACAAAACCAAAGCAAAACAAAATAAAAAGCCTTCTGGGTTAAGATAGATTGGCAAGCTTTTTTGGGCCATATTAAATACTTAAATAGACATTGTGTTGTACTGTTAGACTATTTTTTGAATCCCAAAAGGATATTTATATTTTTCTACAAAGAGAAAGCCATCAGCTGTTGTAATTTTTTGAAAAGGTATAAAGCATGGCTAAAAACCATCCAGCATTGTCTACATTGCCAGTTTATGAAGAAATCATTTTATTGTCCTATTTATTATAGCCAACGTTAATATAACCTAGGTACAGTAACCTCATACTGTAGTTGATATTGATACATATGAAGGTTTATAACCTAGGTACAGTAACTTCATACTGTAGTTGATATTGATACATATGAAGGTTTGAAGTTCCAGGCAACTTACATTTTCTGTCTCATCAGAAAGACATGCATAAGTATAGCATTGATTTTAAAGAAATTATCAGAGGCCAAAAGCTGTCAGTAGTTTCTAAACTCTTTAGGAGTAGGAATGCTGCCTAGTTCTCTCCACAGCTTCAGAATTTACTGCTTTATTTTCTACATAAAGGCGTAATAGGTGCTCACTTAATATTAATTAAGTAAATATTTTTACTACTCACAATGACCTGTGACTCTAGCTTCAGGGGATCCAAAAGTCTCTTCTGGACTTCAGATGCACACACACTCACTCATTCATATTTCAAAGCACACATACGCCCACATCTTTAAAATACTAAAAATGAGAAAACTTGAGTTTTATTTATCATAATGTCAAGTAGATCCTGCTTCATTACCTAAAGCCACATCCAGTTGCATTCTAAGTTCGCCTGGCTTGCAAGGCAAATGATGGAGTTGATGGTAACAGTGTTGGGCAGATGCTGGGTGTGCGAGGAGAAAGGAAAAATCAAAATACACTGCCAGTCTGTGTTTGACTAGATCTAGTTCTGGTTCGTAAGAGTGGAATAGCAGGTTGGATTAGTGAGACAGCTGAACGGGATGGTGAGCTCTACACTACCGATTCCTGTCTAGTCATATACAGTGTATGTGTGACTGTTGTATGCTCTTAGGCTTCACAAATGCCATCCCTGCTTTGTGAGCACAAATATGTTTGTCACTTAGCTCTTTGCACACAAGACACTCCTTCCCACCCACCACCCATGGAGAGAAATGCTGTTCTGAGTCACTCAGCCACTGTAGAATCAACCCACACACAGAGACTGTTAATGCACTTATCATGTCCTGAGAATTTGATGTCTTAAATTCTGCTGGTTTTCTTATTGAAATCAACATTCTGCAGATTATAGACTATTCTAAATTAGATATAAAAAGACCCAGTAGTCTTTGCAAGACAGTGTCACAATCATTGAAATTCTGAGTAATTTTTATTGTCAGCCAAATGGGAGTTCTTTTAAGAAAGAAAGCCATTACTATTATAACCAGAGAATTTCAGATGTGGGTGGCAATCCCCATGGACACATCCACTTAAGATGAAATGAGTTAACTTATGAGTGTTATTCCATCTGCTAAAATTCACAGAACATTCCTCACACATATCAGGTCAGCAAACTGGGGATGGGGAGGTTGGATTAGTGTAGGGATTCAGATGTAAGGGTCCTGTTAGGAGGTCCTGCTTAGTATGTCAAGCTGAATATGAAGCGCTCTCCTGGCCCACTTGCCAACAGACAAGGCCAGCCTGGAACAATGTCAAATTCAGAGAGCAGAAAATGACAGAATAGCATGTTAGACAAGAATTCAAGCATGGGCTAATTAATTTAAATTTTATACAGAAAGGCAATCTGACACCATTTGATCTTTGCATATATTGTGTTTTTAAGTTTGATTATTGGTTTATGGTACTTTGTTTAAATCTCAATGCAGTGATCTTTCAGACAAGTTATTCTTAAACACTATTTTTAGATCAAAGTTTCTTAAGAAGCCTTTGGTAGGCTAAATCTTGTCTCTATACCTTCTATAAAACAAACATTTATTAAACATCTATTGTGTGATGCTCATAAGGCTAAGAATAGACAGAAGAAAGAGAATTACACTTAGGAAGCTCTGAAAAGGAAATGTTTTGACTAAATAGCTAACATAGTAAATAGTTTGACTAAGGCATGTGATCCAAAACTATGATTGGCTTTGCAGGAGTGGATACATAGAGACTGGAGGAAGGATTAAGCAGGAGCTGGTGTTGATGCAATCAAAGTATGGATGATTAATGTCTTACTATGATGCCTTTAGTTCCACATGTGACCATGTATTTTGAAGTGTGGATACAATGTATCATTTTTCTTATGTATGGTCAGGATCTCTAGGTGCCTGCTGGACCCTGATCATAAGACCAGTTTTAGAGGTGAGTATGTTATGTACCCCTGTTTTCCCAGCACTTGAGGTCAGAGGTAGGAGGATGAGGAATTTCTCAATGAGTTCGAAGCCAGCCTACGATATATGAGAACTTCTTTCAAATAAAAATAAGACAAAAAGAACAGAGGCTAGCAAGCTGATTCAGCAGATAAAGGCACCTGCCACCATAGCTTACAACCCAGGTTTGATCCCTAGAACCCACTTGGTGGAAAGACCACAGTCTGCCATATGACCTTTACTTGTCAGCTGTGGCATGCGCATTTGATCATGTGTGAACACACACACACACACACAAATATGTAATTAAAAGGCTTTTTTAAAAAAAAATTCAACATAGAGGATTTAAGTACCTCAAACTGATGTTCTATAGACATTCTACCTTTCAACGGAGCAAGCAGAATCTAACATGAGGAACAGGGTGCAAGGGCACTGGCTAAAAGTTGTCACATAAAAGAAGTGCAGTTACCTCAACAGTGTAAGAATAGTGCCAACTTAATTAAACAAGGGTGATTTTATGTGATATGCAAAGAAGAACAGTTATCCAAGACCACACAGGATCCAGTACAGCTGAGATTCCAACACAGTCTCTCTGGACCCATTCTGGCCAACCAGGCAAAGTGGTTCATTCACACAGAATGATGAAGCTGGGGAAATGGTTCAGTCCATGCACAGGTGAGGAGGCCTGAACTGGTATCACCAGCACTCATAAAAACCTGGACTCGGCAGATGAGAGAGAACCATTGCCACGTAAATACCTAACAGATGATTAATAATCCAGAAGATATAAAAAACTAAAAAGAAAAAAAACCCAAACAAATGAAACATTCAAAAAATGTACCTAGGACCTTAACAAAATCTGTGAGAAAAATGTTTCTTGTCCTTAAAAGTTATAGAAATTCAAATCAAAACTTTGAGATTTCATCTTACCTACACAGAACGGCAATAAATGCTCAACAACAGCAACCACAAACTGACAACTAATGTTGGGGGTGTGGGGGAAAGAAGCCTTCATTTATTGCTGGTGTGTTTTCAAACTGCTACAGCCAGTTTGCAAGCAATCTCAAAAAGCTAAAAATAAATTTACCATAAAACCCAAATGTGGTGGAATGTTCTTTGCACGTTGTAAATAAAGTACTGTTCTTTCCTATGCACAGCACCATAGAAGTGAGTGGAGGATGAGAGTACAGGCAGGTAGGAGCAGGGCGGAGTTAAGCCAGTCTCCATCTGACCCCCGAAGGAGGAACATGTAGAGGTACGGGGCTGAGCCACGGGCTAAGCCACGTGGCAGGAAGATTAATAGAAATGGGTTGATTTAAGATGAAAGAGCTAGTTAGTAATGTGCTTAAGATATGGGCCAAACAGTACGAAGTAATATAAGTCTCTGATTCATTTCTTTGGGGGACAAAAGCCGCTTTGGAGCAGGTTCCAAACCTCAGCTGCACGCGCTCGTGCCAGGTTACAAAACCTCCCCAACCCAAAACGGGACGGAAAGCTTATTACAACACACACACACACACACACACACACACACACACACACACACACACACATATATATATATATATATGTTTATACTACTCTTTGTCATAAGCCCAAAGGACAGGCCATCCTTTGTCCCATAAATGCTTACCCAGCCCAGCCCTGTTCATTGCTGCTCCATTTACAAGCTAGAAAATGGAAACAACCTAAATGTCTTTTAACTGGCAAGTAGATGATGAAAATGTGGTACCTACACACTAGGAAATATTATTAAGCTGTCAAGAAAAATGAAATCATGAACTTTGTAGGTAAATGCATAGAACTAGAAAAATATCATATTGAGTCAGGTAACTCAGACCCAGAAAGACAAATGTCACAGGTTCTCTCTCATCTGAGCCTCCCAGTTCTAAATTTCCTGATGTGAATACATATTCAGGAGTAATTGCAGAAAACAGAAAAGTAAAAAGAGTCCATTGCCTGGGTGGGGACAACAGGGAGGAGAATAGGAAGTCATCTGATGGGAAATGGGAAAAATGGGAGGGGCTCCAGTTCAGGGCCAGGAGATAAATACAAAGAAGGAGAAGAGAGAATAAAATAATAGTAAGGATGTCAAAAAAAAGTCATATGTAATCATACTCTTAACTATCTATCACCCCCCCACACACACACACACACACGCATACAATACACATAAGTCTGTGTATAAATATACACATACAGTTTAAACATTTTCCATCTAGGCTACCAGTGCTCCCCCATCAAGGACCAAAGACCATCTAACAACCTGACACCAAGTCTGAGAAGCTCTCTTTTGAGTTGTTGGTCAGATTTGCAAACATTATAGGTTGCATGATTGCCTTCCAGGGGTGGAAGGAGGGCTAAGTCTCTATTGCTAAAGACCTCAAGCACTTCAGACTCAAGACCCAGAGGTCCCCGAGCCAGAACAGATTTGAAAGCCTTCCCCCTAAGGACTAGCTTTCATGACACCAGAAGACACTATGAAGGCTTCCAAAGGAGGGAAGCAACCAACAGTCCTACCCAGGTACGATCACCCAAGATCCGTAGTAACAACAACTAGCATGGCATGATAGCCCTGAGGGTGCAGTAGTGGCACACATACCTTGTCGTAACCAATGACTTTCTGATTGGAAATGAGATCTACTCAACAAGAATAGCCACCCCAGATGCTGGAAGCCTAGCCAACTATCCAGGACCATTAAAGGTATGTATACTGGAGAAGAACCTAAAATGACCACTTTACTAAACCACATAATTTGTAAGAACATTCTAAATATTTGTTATTATACCTACAAGGAAGTGTAGTCCTTATCCCTCATCAAGTAACATTCTCTTTGCAATAGATGAAGGACATTACAGAAAACCACAGCCAATCAAAATGCAGAGTTATGGAGTCGGTTACTCATGGATATAGCTACAAAACAGCTTATGGAACATTGTGAAAGAAGAATCAAAAGACTGTTAAATATGCGCGCGCGCACACACACACACACACACACACAGGATCAAGGAGTTTGCTGTGAGATTGCGTCTCCTAGAATTGTTACAAGCTACCTCTATAAAGTCTCACCAACATAACTGCTTAAGCATGAGCTGAGCAAGGAGAGCAATACTAGACATCTAATGGGGACTGGGGAAAGCCAAGAGGCCTCAAGCCCACCCACACAAAGAACTACATACAACTAAAGATGCTGAAAGCCAGAGAAATAGCCTTCCCTTGGGAAGAGCACAGCAACTGGTTATCCAGTACCAAATAGTCAGCCCTTAAAGTGTACATAGAGGTAACATTATGCAGACTGAGAAGGTTGTACTTATGTATATAGGAATTTATAAGTATATACATATATGCATGCTTCAACAATTGATGAAAAGAGGTCATGAATTGAAAGATAACAGAGAATGGTATATGAGAAGATTTGGGGGTGTATGTGATGTAATTATATCATAATCTCAGAAAATAAAAATAACTAAAGTACAAAACCAGATGCTATAGTGAGGTCATATGATCCCAACAGGGGTGGTTGCAGGGGCAGACAGATCCCCAAAGCTTACTGGCTGGCCAGCCTATTCAAACAGATGAGCTCCACTTTCAGTCCCCAAAACATCAAATGGACAGGCTGGGGAGAGGACTCAGTACATAAGAGCATTTGCAATTTAAGCATGAGGGCCTGAATTTGAATCCCCAGCACCCACGTTAAAAGTTAGGCATAGACACGACTGTGCATGCCTGTAACCCCAGTACTGGTCAGTGCCTTTGATTATTTTTTATTTTCTTAAATCTTATGTATACTATCTTTAGGATTTTGTAGTGACTCAATATTGACAAAAATGACTTTTAAAAGATAAATTAAGTAGGAGTAATAGTGAATGAGCCAGAACTATATAAAGAGCTGGATTTATGAGAGAGAGACAAAGATAGAGATTTGGCAAACAATCAGTTGTCATTAGCTGGACCCTTCAAGAAAATCAAAATATTCTCATAGACGAAGCCCAGTCCTGAGAAATATGGGAGTAATTGTGGGGAACAGCTCAGGAAGGTTT
The DNA here is from genome assembly GCA_004025045.1 of Sigmodon hispidus. Lineage (NCBI taxonomy): Eukaryota > Metazoa > Chordata > Mammalia > Rodentia > Cricetidae > Sigmodon > Sigmodon hispidus. The sequence continues at coordinate 119,063 of PVIH01003773.1, forward strand.
GATAACAGGGACAGGTGCCCAGCACTGGGTGTTCAGGAAAGTATCCAAGCCTCTTGTTAGGATGAGGGACCAGCTAGAAGCAGCTCAGGGGTTCCACTTACTGGAAAAAAAGAAAGAGGTAATGGCGCTTGAACCAAGCCATAAGGCATGAGCTGAAAGCCAAGGCCGAGGGCTCGGGATACACAATTTGATAAAAGGTGAGCTTGGTTTGGGCTTTCTTTCCAGGAGTCACATCCATAATGCAACTGCTATGAAGAGAAGGGGTTATTGAGACAGTGAATGACACAGCCTTAAAAAGTTAGGATGAGAAAAAATATCACCTTTGGGGAACATAGGGGTTTTCGTTATTGTTGGTTTGGTTTGGTTTCCTGCTCTTCTGGCAACAGCTAGTTCCCAAGGTTTTCTCTGAGATCTATCCCCCATTTACACATCAAAGTGTCTTGCCCACCCAAGGCCCAGGACACTACCTACACCAATTGCACTTACCCAGAATTAGAATAACAACAAGGAAAGGAAGAAATGACACCTAATTGATATTACCTTGCTGCTAAATGTAGCTTCTGTGCACACACCAGTTGCCAACTCTGCTTTAGCTCATTTCCTTTCCAAAGTCTGGGTCTTCAGTGTTTCCTGTCTTCTGAGACTATTCATATATCTCTGGAGTATATTCCTTGCATTTGAATCAGCTGAGGTCATTTCTGTTGCTTGAAACCAAATGACTCAGTATCAAAAATGACAGTAAGACTGGTTCTTTCCAGAATATGCTTTCCTTAAGGTAGATCCAGAATTAATGTTCCTGAATCTGCACATTGTGGAGCCCCAAAGAGCTTCCCCCTAGATGCAAAATCTTATTTCTCCAGGAACCTACTGAGCACATCTGGCTGACTCTCCTAATCTAAATCTCTATTCCAATAACTAATGAATACATTTCCTAATGTGACTCAAAGCATGGCATAGCATTCTGGGACTTCTCTGGAGTCTAGAGCATTTATATGTGAACAGTCAGCTAAACCTTACCTTTTATGTTCAGTATCTGCCAGATCTAAAAGAAATACATTATCACATGAACAATATGTCTTTGATATACTAAAATGGAATGAAAATGCTGTGCACAAGTAAGTTAGATCAGAGCAAACATGACCTCTGTATTAGTGATATGATCAAGAAAATGATGTTTTTACTGTTTAAAGGGGGGGGCACATCTGGAGAGCAGTTGGTAGGTTAAGAGCACCTTATATCCTTCAATAGGACTTACGTTCAGTTCCCAGCACCCATATCAGACTCCTGCTCTGACATTTCTGGCCTCCAAAGGCATTTGTGACTCACAGGTACATAACCAATACACACACACACACACACACACACACACACACAAAATTAAAAATAATAAAAAAAACTTTTAAAATAAAAAGAGAAACTAAAACTACTTAGGCCAATGTTGATTTTATTTAAGCATACTGTTTAAATGTTTACAAACTTGAATAGACATTATTTTTCCTAGAGTCCTTGACTCAAACTTAACATTTTCATTATAAAATTTCAGAGATCCGTAAATGGGGGAAATAGAACAATGGACCTTAAACTATGAAGAAATAACTGAAGTTATTCATAGTCATTTTCACAGGCAATCCATACAGTATTGATTTTCCATTCCTGCTTCTCTTGCAGTAATGTCCTTGGCTTGAAATACAACCTAAGCTAGGGAATCTGCTTTCACAGAAGCAACAATAAAACAATTCCTGTGTAAAGATACGAGAAGAAAAATAAGACAGTAGAAGTCTAGCTCTACTTTAGAGATAAAAAGAAATCCCTACTATCTGTGAAATCTGCTGGTCATGGACTCATAGCACAGAGGCTCAGGACAAGTAGACCTTACAGGAGGTTCCAGAGTTCGCTGTGTTCTAGGCCAGAATCCAGGTCAGACTCTGCTAGTCAGAAACATCTCCAGTCACATGGAGATCTGGGTAGGGGTGTCTGAGTTGGACTGATTCATGTCACCAAGACTACAAAATCCACTCAAAGTGCGGGTCCCGTGCTTCTGAGTCAGCATTATCCAAGTTTGTAAGGAAGAGCAGAGGCCCATTCAAATTGAACAGGAATCGATCAAAATGAAAAAGAATTTAAAGCTATCCTGTGTTAGAAGGCAGGGCCATTAAAAAAGCCTTGGGGAAATTCATTCCAGAATCCAGCACAGTCATTCCTTAAAAACGAAACATGTTGAAGCCTATGCTGAGTGAGTCACTGGTAAAGATTAAAGCCCAGATTTTTTCCACCAGGGAAAATGAATCTAAATAAAGGAACACCAAATTATACTTTCATTTGATAAGTATTATTTAAAGTACCTTTGAGGGATTCAATAAAATGACTTTCAAAGAACAAACCTAGGCCTTCTTGGCCTTATTTCTTTTTAAAGATTTATTTGGTTTGTTCTTATGAGTGTTTGCGTGCATGTATTTATGCACACCATGTGTATATAAGGTGGTCAGAAAGGCATCAGATCCCTGTAACTGTAAGTAGTTGTGAGTTACACTGTGGGAATCAAACTCAGGTCTTCCACAGAAGCAACAAGTGCTCTTAGCTGCTGGACCATCTCTAGACCCTCATTTCTTGATATTATAGTGCTATTTTCATTGTCATTACCGAAGGCCAAGAGTTACATGTCCCCCACCCAAGCAATTATAGTAGGTGAACTGTGTTCACCCGTAAGTCACAGCATGGTTAGAGGGCATCTGCTGGTAAAGCTTTCTTCCCCACATCATCTTTGTGAAAGTATATTTTCTGAGGGAAAATTTTCTGTCTCAAAGCCACATTATTTCATACCAAAGATACTAAGTGGGGTCATTTAAGCAGTGGTAAAGGACATGCCTATTCAGTAATATGAAAATGTTACTTAATTTTCCAGAGCATAACATGTGGGGCAAGGGTTACATTCATTCTTCACAGAGCAAAAACTTCTTGTAGTCACACAGGGAATGTGTAGCTTGTTGAAAACCGTAGTTGGCATAGTGGCCTAAAATTCAGTTGGGGATATTACAGATGGAGCCCATATCAAGAATGAGGGAGTGAGCCAGTAAGATGGCTCACTGGGTAAAGACATTTGCCTTTAAGCCTAATAACATGAGTTCCCCACTCAGAACCCATGGTGGAAGGAGGGAGGCAATTTCTATGTATTCATGCACCCCCACTAAATCAATCAATCAACCAAACAATAATTTGAAAAATAAATGAGTCATTAACACTTATGCTGAAATTTATAAAGTCTTCCAGATATAACGGAATTATTTCTTAATTATACCTCCATGAACTTCCAACAAAAGTATGGAATAAGCCACCTAGCCCTTCTGCCTGTCAGTCACCCTCTCTAACAGGAAAACAAAAACAGAAGCAAACTCCCTTTAGACTTTATAAGCATATAACCCTAACCCTAACCCATCAAGAATGATCCAACACAAAGAACTATGAGCAATAAGATATCAGCAAGATGAATAAGTAATGGAAATTTCTGGAAACAGACTTTTGGAGTAATGTCAGAAAAAAATTAAACTATTGTTAAGAGCTACTTTGAAAACATAGTCATTCAAATAGAAGTCAGTTACTATCTCTGGTTATGCACAATGAATGCTCACTGAAGAAAGGTCTTTGGATAGCCCATGGGTAATGTCATGAAACACCATAGTTTCCTGATGCTTTCTGTTTCTTGTACCATAATAATTTTTACAGGTACCTGCTCATGAACTTCATCATTCTGGTGTGGACAATGGATTCCAGAAAAGGAAAGTCAAGAAAAGCAAGGTGCAGTATTGCTTTATTTGTGGTAGAGATCTTGAATCTAGTGAATAAAAACTGACTTGCTTTGAAACAAGTAAACAAAACAAGAATATTATCTCTCTTAAGTGACTCAGCTAAAATGACCACAAATAAAATCAATAACTTGGTGCAGTGGGGTGAAAAACAGTGCACACTGAATCCTTAGCTCTCTGGGGTCTCCTGGGTGAAAGACAGAGCCATAATTTAGGAAGGACAGCGCTGTAATAACCGAGACAGGGACATTTGTAAGGGTTGGATTTGAAGACCTTTCTTTCACTATCACTAAGGTCTTTCTTGAGGACCTTGTAGTGATCCAAGAAAGATATCAAACTGAGTCCATACGAAACACCCTACTGGCACTGATTGTCTCCAGGACTCTGAATAGAGTTCCCAGAGAACCTACCACAGATGTTCTCTTTAATTAAGAGAAAAACAACCCTCTGACTAGAAGAGCCCGCCTCGAGCACAGTCAGAGCCCTCCCTTCTCTTAACTCAGACTGAATCTCCAGAGATATTCATGAAGCACTGAGATATGGCTTGCTATGCGTGGGTAGCTCCCTGTAATAACAACTGTGCACTGGAGTTTTCTTTAGAAAGCATCACAAAAGACACTTAGTCACCAGAGTAACTGTGAAATGGGGAATGTGAAGCCCACAAGCCTTTCAGAGGTTACTGGATTTGGTCTGTGGCTACTCTTATCTAGGAAATGAAGATGGATTGATGGTGTGGTTCAATGCTTAGAACACAGACTTTAAGAGGTCAGTCAGTCAACAGGCTTGACCCATGGAGACTCAGGAATGTTCCTAAATCCATATAATTTCAGCATAGTGAAATGGAAGCCATTTATCTTATAAATTTCTAAGCTGAGGTATCAGCCTAGAATGGTGGAACCCGGACTGAGAATAGTTTGTAAACTTTGAAAGCACGAGCTTTCCTACTTCTTCGGAATAATCAGGAAGGTACAGTCTTAAAGGTCATCTTTCCTTTTGTCATTTGCATCTGTCTTCTTCTCAGCTAGAAACATGAATGGTCCATGGTTTCATCTATACATGTTACATCCTGTTTATTTTCAAACTTACCAGGCACATGACCTTGCAAACAAGCTTTGCTGTTAGTCACTTTCTACCCTAAACCTCTCATTTGGGGTGATTGTTTATCTTGGCAGAATTTGGTGGGGATGAGGTAGTAGCAAGAGTAGCAGTTGTTAGGGGCAATCTGGCATTTTCTGTTCGTCTGTAGCTGGACCTTAGTGAACCCAGGAATCTTTGAAAATGAGCTATTGGGTTTTATTCCTAACAATTATTACTGGTAGTCCTTTTACCTATAAACAATTAACCTGGTGTGATGGTGCATTACTTTAACCTCAATACTCAGAAGGTAATGGTAAGTGGATCTCAGTGAGAATTGAGGCCAACTTGGTCTATTCAGGGAGTTCCAGGATACTATGGACTACAAAGAAAGATCCTGTCTCAAATAAAATAAGAATCTCAGCTTTAATGATAATTCATATGGTCACCATACTTATTGAGGTAGAAAGGACAGAGGGAAAGCCTTTGACCTCCTCCTCTGTGTAGGTCAGTAGAAGTAGAGCTACAGCATATGTTACAGTATGGATGGAACATGTTCCTTACTATAGGCTTATGTATGAACACTTGGTATCCTGCTAGTGGAGCTGCTGAAGGAGGTTGTGAAAGGGCCTTGAAGTTTTATGAAGGTGATACCTGTGATGGCTTGCTCTTTCTGTGGCTGATTTATCACCAAGCAAGCTGCTCCAGCATCTCCTTCCTGCTGCTATGGACAGAGCTTCTCCACTGCTGTGCCTTTCCTACAAGTGATAAACTGAAATTCCTCCTAGTTCATGACCCCAAATAAACCTTTCTTTGCTGACATTGTTTGTATCAGACATTTTTGTCTTAGAATGACAGAGGGTAAATAATATATTATGTACTCAGGAGGGAACCAAGAAGTAGGGAACAGAGGCAAAGGTAATGCCACTGTGGGAGATCAGGGTACAGAAAAATCGTGTTTGGTCAGTGTGGATTTCATTGAGTGCTCAGAAGATGCTCCAACTCCTGTGGAGTTGATTATCACAAAGTTAACCTGTTCCCAAATCACCATGACCAATACAAATCAAATTTCCTTATTGGCGCAGGTACTAACAGTTTGGGATTTATATTTTCTGATCTGACAAATATTATTTCAAAAATTAGAAGATGGGGCTGGAGAGATCACTCTGTTGTTGACACTGTGTATTGCTTTTGCAGAAGACAGAGGTTGGTTTCTAGGAATTAAAAACAAAAACAAACCACAAGATAATTGGTCCTATTCACTTGCTTTCTGTTAACTCCATATTCAGGGACTCGACAGCCTCTTCTGCACGTCTTTGGGCATCTGCACTCATGTATGTACATGTGTGCATGGGTGCACATGTGGGCGTTCACACACACACACTTAAAAAATTTTAAATAGGAAATCTCAGAAGCACCCCCTTGCACTTGGCAGAAACAGAAATATAGCTATGTGTCTCATGATTACTGTTGGGGTGCATCTGGTTTGGGGTTAGAAGTAAGGATGTCTCTATGTTCAAGGTCTTGCAATTTTCCCTTGGGGGAGGGGGCCAAGATGATTCAGAAGCAACACGCAGCCTCTAGGGACAGATTAAAATAAGCAAACCCAATTTTATTATGGAGGGGATTACTATAAATATGTTTTTTTCCCAGACCCTCCTCTCAGCTAGGGGAAATTGTTTTGATTTGCTGTATCTGTGACTGTAGATGGTGTTCTCTGGCTGGCCCTCATCAAAGCCCCAGGCTCGGACCTCAGGTTGGCTTACTCAGAAATACTCAGAAGCACAAGTTTTAAGGCACTAATCATCACCAGTTTGTACTGTCTGAGGCTGGACTAGTCTCTGGGCCACTACATTCTACAGATTACAAAACTTAAGTTCTAACCACATCTTAGTCCATAGGGTATTTAAGTGCCTTGCTATTCTATAGGAATTCTTGTCAGTAAACTACATTATTAGATCAAGTTGGTAATATTCAAAAATAGAAACTAGCAGTGACCTTGTATCTGTCTGAAGCACATTAACTTCTTAATATGAAGAACAGGCCTCTGCTACTTGCATTTAAAAAAAGCATTAAACAAAGGCACATAGTACTTGATATACCTCATTGGATTTTGAAATTAACAGATAATATGTATGCTTCTTTGGTCCATTTCCAAGGTGACATGATTGGCCTCAAGCTTTGAATGGTGCCTTGGATTTAATGAGAATTAAATTGTTGCTAATGCTAACCAAAACCAACTTTGGGGGAAGGGGTTTAATTGATTTATAGCTTACAATTCATTACCCAGGAAAGCCAGGGCAGAAATGAAAGGCAGGAATCTGGAGGCAGGAAATGAAGCAGAGACCATGGAAAAAATGCTGTTTACTGGCTAGCTCTCTCACACATGCAGCTGCCTTTTTTTACAGGCTAGGCCCATATACTAAAAGGATGGTACCACTAACTGGGTTGAGCTCTCCTACATCAATTAGAAATTAAAAAAAAAAATGCCCACAAAGACATGTCCACAGGACAACAATCTGATGATGAAACCACCTCTTTAGGTTCCTTTTCTTGGTGTGTCATGTTATAAACTAGATTAATTATCAAAGTAGGTACAGCCTTTACTGCAGACAGCCTCTGCTGCTTGGCATACAATAGGACCCAACATTTCTGTGGCCAGTTGGTATGGACTCTAAACCCTGAGAAAATCCCAATACAGGAATCACAGAAGAGACAACTGGGGTATTTGAGCATAAGCATATCCTCTTTGCCAAATAGTAATTCTTCTGACAACTAGATTTTAGTTGCTATTGGCTCCTGGTAAAGAATAAGTGCTCTGCACTAAAGCAAAATATTCTTGGTAGCACGCTTGTGCTTGATCGGTAAGCTCATGAAAACAATGGCCACACTGAGATGAATATAGCTGTGTAGGAGCTCCAAATGTGGACATTTCCTGACTAAAGCTGGCCCAGTAATGCCATTGATGAGTATCTAATTTAATATCTGCAATAATTAGGCCTGAGGTTCCAATATGGTACCAAATATGAGTGGAAGCAAAGGGTACATAGAATTACTATGATTACAAGTCATCATGAATAGGCAGTTTTGGTCATATTGAAACAGACATTTCAATTAGATTTGAATTTACTTGTCTTACCATCTAGCTTCAGGCCTTCCTTACCATCTGTGGACTTAATGAACATTTTATTCACTGGAAATCTCTTTAAAATATCTTTTGATCCATTTCCTTTTTAGTAAATTAGGCAGCATGTTAATGTTCATGAAACCACAGACATCACATTGCCTCTTCACTTGAAAGTTAGCCCGCCTTCAGGAAATGGTAAAATGCCAACAACCAAAAGTGTTATTATTATTCTTCCTGGGAAGATGTGAACAAACATCTATTCACCACAAACAGAGAACTGAAAGAGAAAAGAAACAATTATACCCATGTTAGTGAATCATTTCTTTTACTTGCTGGGGTTACTTGCTTACAAGATCACATATGACTCAAAGGCAGCTATATCAAAAGCCTGCCTCAGGATGGGTGATGGATCCACAAATTTGCATCCCTGAAACTCCTTACACAGTCTGCAGACAGATAGGCAGGTTAGAGAGTCTCCTCTCCAAAGCAACTGTTACTGCTTCTTGGAGAAGGGCCTTGTGAATCTTTTAAGTTTTAGGAACTTTCTGAGACTTGTGAAGGTTGTTTATATAAGGAGCTTCCCTAAAAGAGAAAATGTTTTATTTTGGAAGAAAGAGCTACATAAAAAGTATGCAGTTCTATAGCTTAAGAAATAATATCTGGACTGTTTGGGGTATCATTTCATAGATGTAGCCTTGGTAATGTGAGATGTGATACGATTGATAAAGTATGTGTCTCTAAATCATTCTTGCCACTGTAACAAAATTCCTCAGACAAGCTAACCTCATAAAAAAAGAAAGTTTTTAGATTAAAAAAAAAAATCTAGACATTTAAGGTGAAAACAACCAGAATTGGCTTAACTGTGGTGAGGGGGGGCTCTCATTACTGACTCATTATAACAGTAAGTATCAGATAGGAGGAAGAAATCATATTATAAAATGTAAAACCATTGCAAAGGAAGGGTGAAGCAATGGCCCACCTCAAAATACCACCTCTCCAAACTTTCACAGTAATGACAAACCTTTCACTCAGACCATAGTCAAAAAATATAGCATTGTACCCACCCACAAGCTCCAAAGTTCATGCATACCTCACAATGAAAAACAAATCTAATAGTTTTAATCTGTTTCAATATCTCTTAAAAGTTCAAGTTGAAAGTCTCCTCTGAGTCTGAATAAAAACTCTTTTGGCTACTAGTCCCTGTAAAACAAAAACATAACAAATTACATGATTTCAAGACAGTGGAGTATGCACAGGATAAACCTTCTGTTTCAAAAGAGAGAAGTCAGGAAGGAAATTGGAGCAAGCAGCATGAAGCCAAATCAAAACACAGAAGGAAAGAGTAAATTCTTATTTTGTCAGCTTTCTGCTGTGGTCACAGAATGCCTGAGTTAATTAACTCATAAGGAGAAAGGATTTATTCCGGCTGACAGCTTTGCAGGTTCTCATCTATGATCAGCGTGTGTTGTAGTTTAAATCTGTGGTGAGGCAGCCTATTATAGTAAACATTATGGCAGAGAAACCCCCCCCACCTCTGGATCAGGGAGACAAAAGAAAAAAGTAAGGGGCTAAGGTATTATGACAAAAACAGCTCAGAGGAGAAAGGGGTTGTTTGAGTTTCAGGAGAACATCTATCCTCATTCTAGAATCCTGAAGCAACAGTCATACCACACCCATAGTTTGAGAGCAATGAGCTAATGCATGCTTGCTAGTGTTCAGGCTTGCTTTCTCCACTTTTAAGCAGTCCAACCTCCCTGGAATAAAGTAATGTCTCAGGACTGGGTTGCGAGGGAGTCTTCTCCTTAATCAGCACCATCAAGATAATGCTTCATAGACATTTTCAGAAGCCCCTTCCCAGATGATGCTGGATTGGGTCAAGGGACTGCCACAGGGACACAGATGACCTGATGGCTCCCATCATGCTCTGTCTCTTGGTTTTACTAAGACAGTGAAGAGCCAGATTCTATACCTAATCTCTGGGATACAAACTCAAATATAACCAGAGATCCCGGCAGCTGTGAACCAGAAACAAATATTTTTGGTTCTTTCACCCAAAGTGTCTTGGTTGACACAACTATATAACAAAATACCTTAGAATGGGTTACTCATAAACAACACAAGGTTTTTCTTTCTCTCCCAGTTTTGAAGGCTGGAACACTCCAAAGTTGGGGTGCTAGCAGATTTAGTGTCTAGTGGTGCTTGCTTTCTATATCCTCACAGAGTACAGTGTTTCCTTTTATTGTCCTTTTGAGGCATATCCAGTAACTCCCCAAGGGCCTCATCTCTCAATACCAATATTCTGAGTGCTAGGTGTGAACACATGAATTTGGGAGAGACACAACACTGAGACCCTTTAATATTGAGTCTAAGGGCCAAATATTTAGTATTGGGTGTAGCAGCTCTTACTATTAATACTAGTGATCTAGTTGTGTGATGCTGGATGCCTGTGGTCCCACCACGTGGGAGTCAGAGGTAAGATCTCTATAAGTTCAAGGATAACCATGGCTATATAGTATGTTCCAAGCCATTTATGACTACATAATGAGAGCCTGTCTTTAAAGAAAGAAAGTGGGAAGAAAGGAAGAGAGGGAGAGAGGGAGAGAGGGAGAGAGGGAGAGAGGGAGAGAGGGAGGGGAAAAGGGAGAAAGGAAGGAAGGGATGATGGAAGAGAGGGAGGGAGAGAGGGAGGAAGGGAGAGAAAAAGGAAGGAAATAAAAATAAGCCTATTGATTCATTGGGGAGGCATAAATTCATACAGAGAGATCAGAGGACAAATCAGTTCTCTTTTTCCACCATGGAGATCTCAGAGATTGAATTTAGGATATCATGCTTAGTAGCAAATGCCTTTCCTCACCGAGCTATCTCTATGGCCTCACTTGTCCATCTTTATGCTCTGCTACACTGGAATTCTTGGTATTCTAAGATTTCCTCCACCCAACAGAATAACTGTGGCTCTACTGAAGTGGAAGGAGCAACCTTGATCTAGCAGTTCATTGCTCATGCCTTTGGTAAGTAGGCTGACAAGAGGGCTATGTTCATATCTGGTACAATAAGATATGCTGCTTACTTTATGAATATTTTATATAAATATACTGTGATAAATTTTTTAGCTTAAGGTAGTGATGTGTCTTATGACTGGCATAATACAACAAGTTTCTGACAGATACCTGAAAAGTATCTTGAGTAGCATCATGCATTTTTAATTTACATAAAGACACAGTCCAGAGGAGTCCCTAGCTTTACAAGGGCATGCGGTTTGTGCCCTGGTAGGCAGTAATGCACAATGTAGGTGAGATGCTAGGATGCCTCTTTGTCACACAAATCTTTGGAAATACTGCATGTCTCTTTCCATAGATACACACCCTTAGAATCTCCTTCATAGTATTCTGGGATGCAATTCTCCAGAGAGTCTAGATCAGTGGTTCTCAACCTTCCTAATGTTGTGACCCTTTAATACAGTTCCTCATGTTGTGGTGACCTCCAACTGCTATGGGATTATGTTCTGGTACATTGTAATGTACACCCTGGCATGGTATTCAAGCTTGAGCTACAAAATGTTGGACTTTCAGAATGTAGTTTAAGCTGCAAAAAGGCCAGTTTCTGAAGTCTCACAGAAACCCTGATGTAAGAAACAAGGTGCATATGATGGATTTAAGGTTTTTGTTTATATGAACAAAAAAGGAACAGAGTCCAAGACAGCTTGTTAGTAGCAGCGTGTTCTTGGGCCTGCTCTGTTTACAGAGGTGCAGCTTTCTTAAGAGTGACTTTCTGACTCTGAGTTAGTAGCAAAACACTTGGAGTCTTTTAAGAGACCCTGCTGCCAAAATACTTAAATGGAATTCATGACCAGCAGATGGTAGTGCTTTACTTGGTGGTTATATGGACCCTAAAATTCCTCAGCATGGTAATTGTGACTCCTGCCAGTACCTCTGCTTAAAAGCTAAACTCTCTATGAAACTAAGGAAGAGCTGGGTGGAGTCAGCAAGCCACTCTAGCCACGCCTTTAATCCTAGCCACACTTGAGCAGATTAACGGTATGGTCAGAAGCAGAAAAAGATAAAAAATAGAGATATACAGAAAAAACAGATTTTTTTTTAAAAACACTAAATGGTTTACAGTGTGTTTAAAAATATGTATAGGCTCGAGAGAGAAAAGGAAAAGGAAAAAGGACAGAGAAAGTCTTTTAAAAAAATAGAGTAAAAAAAAGTAAGTGATTATAAAGATGGTAGCTACAAAGAGTGTCTGCATACTATATGTTAATTGTTTTGTCTTTAAGTTTTTTGACTGCAAATAAAGTAGAAAAAGCTGCTAAAAGACATTTGATTATAAATGCTGCTGGATTAATCCAACCTATAAATTTTGTGAATGAGTTGACTTTAAAATTGAAATCGAAAGATATGCTACTTGGAAGAAGAGGTTTTTATTTCTATAGAAAATGAGAGGCTGTGGATTTATTCCTGGTAAAAGAAAATAAGCTTTGATCAAGAAACACCCCTGAAAAGTCTCTAATGGAAATGGATGGCCCGAATGATCCAGCATCTCAGAGCATCTTTGTTGCAGCTTCCTTCTAGATCTGCATTTAAAACAATGTCATGAAGATTGACTGAGATGACCCAGCCTTACAGACTACTCCACTAAAGACTTGTCCATAATCTGAAATTTTTCTTTGGGTCCCCATGGGTTTGACAGCACCCCAAATCAGCAGGAAGTAGCCTAGAGAACTGTGCCCACATTCTCAAAACATGGATTATAGATGTTTGTCTTTGTTTACAGTGTTGGTTACAAGTTGTCATAGATATTGGTGGGAAAAAACTATACAAAGAAAATTATATGTGGGGTTTCTTGTTTTAAAAAGAAAAAAGGGAGAAATGCTGTGAGATTATGTTCTGGTACATTGTAAATATTTGTGCCTCCTAATAGTTTAATAAAATGCTGATTTAAATACAAAATAAAGAAGGGAAAAAATAAAAAAATAAAATAAAATGCTGATTGGCCAGAAGACATTCAGGAAGTATGGGCAGGGCTACCAGACTAAGTAAGAAAACTCTGGGAAGAGAAAGAGTCAGACAGAGATGCCAGCAGATGCAGAGAAAAGAAGGCTAGAATGCTGTTCTGAGAAAAGGTAGTAAACCACTTGGCTAATTATGGGTTAGTTTAAGAGTTAAGAGTTAGCAAGTTATATGTCTGAGCCATAGGTCAATCAGAATGTAAGGAATACAAACTTTTGTATGATTATTTGGGGTCAAGCAGTAGCTGGGCTGTGAGTGGGTCTGAACCTTGGGGCAAGGCTGGAAAGTCTGGGCCAGAAACTTCATATTACACCAAACGTAAGTTATTTTTGTTGCTACTTCATAACTGTAATTTTGCTACTGTTAAGAATCATAATGTAAGTATCTATATTTTCTGAAGGGCTTAGGAGACTTCCGTGAAAGTCATTTGACCCACAGGTTGAGAATCACTGATCTAAAGGATGACACTTGGAAGGAATCTTTCTTCTTCTTCTTCTTCTTCTTCTTCTTCTTCTTCTTCTTCTTCTTCTTCTTCCTCTTCTTCTTCTTCTTTGAAGTTAAGTTTCTAAAGTACCATGGACAATTCTTCAGTGTCTCTGTTCCTTAGAGACAATTCTGATGAATAAAGACTTGATCACACATCTGAGTGAAAGTGTCTATGAGTATGAAGATGGAGCGCTCAGTCCCTGGGGCTTCTGTCACCTCCGCCTTCTTCCACAGCACAACAGTGCAAATCAAAACAAGACAAAAGCAACAACTAGAATAAAATACCAATTCTCTAATATCAGTTAAACTAGCATGTGGCCTATTTTATAAAGCAGTACACTTAGGAAATGTCAGATCAAAAGAAGAATCTTTAAAAAAAAAAAAAATCCATGACCTGTGAAAGCCACATGAACTTAAAGCAACCTTGTTTCAACACAACAGAATTACAGCATTATGAAAAAATTTTACAAACACTTATGGTTTATTAAAATGTGATTTAGCTTGCCTACCTTCCCCTCCCCTTCTCTCCTTTTCTCTTCTCTTTGAGACAGACTCTCATCTAGCTGGGCAGGCCTTAAACTTACTTTGCAGTCCAACATAATGTTGAACATCCTGTCTCTGCTTCCTGAGTGTCGGGACTACAGGTATACATGACTGTGAAGATAGGATATAAAAATAATTTAAAAAGATAAATACATTTTAATTCATTAATACAAACTTAAAGTCAATTTTGTTATTCTATATATATTTTTCTACTCTTGATTAAAATATGATGCTGATATAACTCATTTAAAATTATAATATGTAATTAAAAAATACAAATTAATAGTCAACTATAATAAACAAACTTATAGCCATGTTAGTTAAGTTCTTATAAGTATACAAAGATATATTTCAGTTAGATAGATAGTCTTCAAGCACTTCAAAGACATACAAAATATGACATTTAAAATATTTTAAAAACTTAGACTTCTCTAAACAGTGAGACAGGTCTGTTCCTGACAACACCAATATATTTCAAAAAAAAAAAACATTAAAAAAACTTCATATAAAATTTACTTTATAACAACAGTTAGTCACTAGACAAAAAAACTGTTCTGATATTGACTGCTTAATAATATACTATATAAACTAGACATACAAGTTCCATAAAAAAATGACCTCTAAATTTTGACAAAACAAGCCAAAATAGTCCTTCAAGTTCCTGCTTTACAAAAAACATTGCCAAACATTCTTCAAAACACAAAAAAAACCAACTAATAGACTATGTCAAATTTCCTACATCACTAAAAAGTTTGCCAGAGACTTTAGGCCTATAGGCTAAAAATAAATGCCCCAACATTACAAAAAAACTTTAAATAACTATCCAGACAGACAAAAGTCATCTCTGTCATTTTCTAGACTTTAAAAGTTGCTTACACTTCCTGTTTATTTAGATAATATTATATCCTTCTATAGTCTTTAATATAATTAAAAGTTTAATAATTATAAATATAGTTCTTTTTAGTTTAAAAGATACATTAGATATAAAACTTTAAAATAAAATAAATAATAAAATATTCCCTTTAACTTTATAAATACAAATAAACTAAATATAATAACTATAATTTCTATTTTAAAGCTGTTCTATATATAATTTTGCTATATAAAAATTAAAACCTTCCTTTTTAATTAGACAAAAAAAAATGTGGTAGAATGTTTTCTGTATGATGTAAATAAAAAACTGTTTGCGCCCATGCACTCCACCATAGAAGTGGGTGGAGAATCAGGCAGCCAGGTAGGGAAGGAGGGTGGAGTTAAGACACTCTCGATCAGGCCCCATGTTGGGCGCCAATTATCACGGTATAAACCCGCCGTGAGATATGTTTTAAGTGAGGTTTATTTTGTAAGAATCACTTACAAAACAGAGAAGGTTTTAAGAGAAAATTAAGGGATAAAGTTGCAACGTGCTACACTATCGAACTCTCTCGTCACTGGCCCGGCACCACCTACTCCCGGAAGCCACGTCATCAATCCGAAAACCCGTGCAACCGGTCTGGAACTCTCGCAAGAGAATGTCGGCTTTTTGTCTTGGTCCTCTTCCTCGGAGGTCTACTTCTGAGATCCTTTATAGTCCACCACATCCCTTTTGTCTCCAGCTTTCTGACGCGATCCATTCACATGATTTCCTGTTACACATTGTTTATTTTGTCTTGTTTATTCTTCCTGTTGTCTGATGTGATAACACACCCTGACAACAGCAACATAAGGGAAAGGGGGGTTATTTGTCTTTCAGTATATGAACAGGAAATGGGGTCTGGTGTTGTAGTAAGTTTCCTGGACCTGTTTGGGGCCGGAGGTTCGTAACTGACCCGCGGCGGCTTTTTCCCCCAAAGAAATGAATCAGACACTTATATTAACTTCATACTGTTTGGCCCATGTCTCAAGCACATTACTAGCTAGCTCTTTCATCTTAACTCAACCCATTTCTTGTAATCTACTAATCTACCTGCCACGTGGCCCTAACCATGGCTCACCTGTATTTTTTACATGTCTTTTCTTGGGGGGGGAGGGGCGGCCAGACTGGTTAACTCTACCCTCCTTCTACCTGTCTGTCCTCTGATTCTCCACCCACTTCTATGGTGCTGTGCATAGGCCAAAACAGTCCTTTATTTACAGCATACAGAGAACATTCCACCACAGTCTGGCTATAAGTTCTCAAGGCTTGCCCTTAGTGACCTACTTCCTCTACAAGGCTATACTTCCTAGATGGTTCACCATCTTCCTAAATACCATCACCTGATGAGAACCACATGTTAAATAAATGAACTCATGGGAGACATTTCACATTCAAACCACAACATGCCTGGTTTTGAATTTGGGTGTTGAGGGTCAAACTCAGATCCTTCTGTTTGTCAGCATGTGCTTCACTGACCATGGCATCTCCCTGATTCCAAAACTTGGGTCTTGAAGGCAGAATTTCATATGATACAGGCAAATTCAATGTTGAATCATCATTCTTCCTTATCATATTCGTGATGAATAATTCTACAACTTTCTATGTAGGTTCATTCTCTCTCAATGCCCCTTTTATTTCCTTGGCTAGGTTCCATCCAAGAATGGGATGCTATGTATGATGTTCCTGTGGAACACTGGAAAGTTCCATAACCAAAGGATGAATATCAGTTTTGATAGGAGAGGGATAGCAAAAGCTAAGAACAAACTAGGAACACTGTCATATACTTAGACAGTAGGATTAAATAAGTAAATGAAAGTTCTGGAGAAAAGATTTTGAGAATCTTGAAAAGATGCCACCACCATGGAACAATCTAGAAAATGGTGAGATCACACAGAAGCAGAAAATAGAGATATCTGGGATGGAGAGGGAAGGCTGAGTTACATTCATCAGTTTGGAGTGTTAAAGCATTTGTGTTAAAGGGTTAAAGACTTTGCTATGACAAGCCTATGCTATAACAAGCCTCATCATCTGTAAGTCAGTTATGCTCTGCCTGTACCTGTTTGTATAGCACAGTTACTGGGAGGCTGAGCTCTGGGACTGGAGGATGCCTCCCATACTCCTTTCTGGGTCGCTGGGCTACTTTTGCCTGTGAGAAAGAAAGGTAATTCCCACTATCTCAAGTTACTTATGTGCTCTCCACACTTCTTTGACATTCATTTACAGGTAGAAACTGACTCCTTTTGTTTAAAGTCCCCTGCACCCCAGCAGACCCCCCAACCAGTTTGTTCTTTCACCTATTTGGGAAATTGGAAATTGTTCAGTGACACACAGCAGAAGTGGTAGCATTGGTTTATTTTGTTGAAAAGTCTTTTTCTTCAGGATTCTCAGGGGGAAAGAAGGGTGACATTCCTGTGAGGAGTGCTGTTTAGATCAGTGCAAAATTTCAACAAATTGAGATACAAGAGGAAGGATGGAAGCAAACGCTAGCAAACTGTGCAGTATGGAATAAATAAGTACTATTACCTAGATGCTTCAGGACTGTGGAGGCTTGAATGATAAGACCCCTCCCCCACAGGCTCATATTCTTGATGTTTGATTTCCTGTTGGAGGACTGTCTAGGAATGATTAGGAGGTAAGTCACTAGAGGTGTCTTTGAGGTTTCAAACATGCTGGTCTTTGCTCTCTCTGCCTCCATCTTGCAGATAAGATGTAAGCTCTCAGCTACTGCTTCAGCACCATGCCTGCCTATCTGATGCTGCCATGCTTCCTGTCATGATGATCATGGACCAACATTCTGAAACTCCAAATTAAATGCCTTGACCATTATGTCTCCTTATAGTAATAGAATAGAAACTAAGACATGGACATAATACTCTAGACAAAATTCAAGAATCATTTTATGTAGATGCTTCCATAACAATGCCAAAATTATTTTCTCTAAATAAATATTATTGAATGTGTATGAGCATGAGCATGGATGCAGCTGTGTCCTAGCACATGTGAAGAAGCCAGAGGACAACTTCACGGAGTAGGTTCTATCCTTCAAGCTTTTCATGGGTTCTGGATATTGAACTTGCATTGTTAGGCTTGAACAATGGTACCTTGTCCCCTGAACCATCTCATCTTACATTTTTCTACCTATACATAAAGACATTTAATTCCCAATCATTTATTTCTGGTAAACCCCAAATAATTAGATTTTACTCAATATTTCTATGATCTGATTTCATCTTCAAGAAAACTCATTCAGTATTGCTTTAATTTAAAAGAGTACCCTTATTTTAATGATCGAACCTTAAATTTATGATCCTCTGCTTCCAGCCACTGAGAATACAGCAAGTACCATCATATGAGGCAGGCCTTCATTATCATTTTTAAATTTATGTATTCATTTATTCATTTCCAGACAGCTCATGCACATAATTGGGGGTTGAGAGAAAACAGTGGAAAACGTCTCATACCCACACCTTTCATAACTCAGGAACCACTTCTTCTAGAGTTCTGTGCATCTGGATGCATATTCAATGAATGGGCATTTAATTGTATTTTACACAAATGATAACATGTTATACACTCTATTCTGTACCTTACTCTTTGGAAGATTTTTCTAACTCAGCCTCATTCATTTTAGTAGAAGTATGTTTAATGACTATGTGTTAACCAACAATTTACTTAAATATTCCACTCTTATGCTAGTAAGGATAGGCTAGATTAGATCACAGAAACAAGTCCATGGATCTTAGCTGTTTACTTCACGCTTTGCAATTCTTGCAAAATATCTGTTGAAGTTCTGGGCGCCTCTCCAGGGCAAATGCCTTCCATGTGTCTGCTATTTGTTAGCAGGTCAATCATCCTACAGCTGTACCATCTGGAGCAAGAGGCCTTCTTAGTTGATACATAAAAGAAAGAGCTTTGACAGAGAAATAAACTAATATCACTTCAGCCTAAAAGAAGTATATGTGTTTGCTGTTCTTGCAATCCACGCATCAGAACTAGCCTCACAGACTCTTCTAACTGTAGGGAATGAAATGAAATTCTATTATGTGTGTGAAGGTGGAGAGAATTTAAATTTTTTTCAGAATTTTTATCTGAGGAGCTAGTGAGATGTATCAGGTAAGATATATATTGTGCAGACATGAAAATCTGAGTTCAGATACTCATTTCACAAGATATGTCTATGTCTATATAAATATATATACATGCATATATGTATATATGTGTGTGAGTATATGTATATATGCATATATGTGAAGAGGGAGAAATAGATGACTTAGTGCAATTGCTTATTTGTAATAATATATTACTAGTTCTGGAGAAACAGAAACAGGTAGATCCCTGGAACTCACTTCAGGGTTAGCAAGAGAGCCTATCTCACAGATAAGGTGGAGAATGACTGAGGAGTATTTTTATCCTAGCTAGTTTTATGTCAATAAGCTAAAATCATCTTAGAAGAGAAAACTTCAATTTAAAACATGCCTCCATAAGTTTGAGCTATCAGCAAGCCAGCTTCTGGTCTCAACCTGTACATGCATATGCATGCATGTATTTGCATACACACATACACTCTATTTGAAAGCCATATTTAGTTTGAATCTTCTTTAGGTATTATATCACACATCTTTGGGAGTACAATGAAATCAGGCTAGCTAGCTAGCTATAACAGAATACTTATATCTATAGGAAGTGGGTATACTCAGTAAATATTATTTTAACTATGAAATAACTTGGTTGAAGATGGGCACATAGACATATGTTCATCCAACAACAGAGACTAGATTGCAAAGCCATCTAGGTACTTGATGTAACCATCTTAAGTCTACCTTTTCGGGGAGGCATTTTAAGGCCATATCTTATTGGCAAGCTGGCCTCAAATTCCCCAGGCCACCTGCATCAGCCTCCAAGTGCTGTCCTTCATTTTTAATGCTGCATGTTTGTGTCAGTCTCTCAGTACTCAGAAGTGGACATTCTTTCTATGCCCTTATTTATTTTTTAAATCTGAATCTGTGTATGCTAAATAGCTATTAATACTGAATCTTTTGGTGATAAATTCCATGGACACTGTCTCCCCATCTGGGTAGCCACTGGTTAGTGGTAACAATAGAGCTAATCATGGATTCAGCTTGACCTGATGATAGCCATCTTCATTCACAGTTGCCATAACTGCCCAGAATAACCTTGATTTCTCCCTTCAGTGGTTGGCCTCTACAACTAGAACATGGCATGAAGGAACAGGTCTATCTGATACTAGCTTCAGGTAAACCAGGTATCTTCTGGCTTGGATGAAGTTACTTTTGCTCTGACTACTTTTATAAACTTCTGTCTTTCTGACTTATGTCATGATCCCACAGCTCTTGATGTCACCAGGACTGTTTTTGTCAGTAAGTCCCCAATAAACCATACTGCAGCCTTTAAAAAAAAAAAGGAAAGAAAGAAAGAAAGAAAGAAAGAAGGAAGAAAGGAAGAAAGGAAGAAAGAAAGGAAGAAAGAAAGAAAAAGCTTGGTTGAAAAAGCACCTCTGGGGCTGAAGATCTATCTAGTTCTCTTGCTAGTATGTATCTATCATACAAAAAATCGGGGTTCATTTCCAGAACTAAATTAAACTTGTATTTCAACAAATACATAGAATCTAATGTAAGGGAGGTAAAGACAGAAAAATCTGACCCTCATGGTTAACCTCAGTGTTTAAGGACTGCCTGACATACATGAGACCCTGGCTCAAAAAATAAAATAAAAGTAAATTAATGCATCTATGTTCATAGCAGGATTGTCCACAATGACCAAAAGGGAAACACCCTGCAGTACTTTGCATGACAATGGCTTCCACAGTCTCATATATTTGAATACTTGTTCCCTGGTTGGTGGAACTGTTTGGGAAGGATTAGGAGGTGTGGTCTTGTTGGACGATGTATGTCACCAGCACAGACTTTAAAACTTTAAAAGCCTACCATTATTCCCAACGTGGTCTCCCTCTCCCTCTTATCTGTGGATCAAGATGTGAGCTCTCAGCTGATCCCACTGCTATACTCTGCCATCATGGACTCTGTCTGAAACTGGAGGCTCAATTAAGGTCTTTCTTTTTATAAGTTCCCCTGGGCGTGGCGTTTTGTCACAGCAATAGAAAAGTAAATCTTAAGTGTCCATCAAGAGATTAAAAAAGGTTACATACAAAATATGATATCTCCATGTAGAAGCATATTATGGAGGTATGAAAACTATGGGAATAGTGGTACATAGTACAATATGGATAAACCTTGAGGACATTGTGCTAAATGAAATGAACCAGTCACAAAGGACAGATGCAATATGGTCCCACTTATATGGGGCACCTGAAGTATTAAAGTTCACAGAAACAGAAGGAAGAGCGTGGTTGCCAGGAAGTGTGGAGAGAGAGGAAACAGTTGTTGTTGAATGGTTATGAAGTTTAGGTTTGAGACATGAAGAAAGGTCTGTAGATAGATGATTGCACACTGCAAATACAATCAATTCTACTGGGCAGAAAAGGTACTTAGTGCTTTGAAAAGGGACCTGAAGACATGACTCAGTAATTAAGAGCATTTGTTGCTCTTGCTGAAGACCTGGGTTTGATTCCTAGCACCCACATCAGGTAGTTCCCAAATGTCTGAAACTCCAATTCTGGGGACCTGATGCGTCCTCTGACATCCAAAGACACTATATGCCTGTGGTAGAGGCAGGCAGGCACACACACAAATAATATTTTTATGATGATATGAAAAATAGTAAATATTGTGTTGGTACATTTTGCCACATAAAGAACCACAAAGAAGTGAAATTCTTTAGAAAAAGACATTTAAAATCACTGGGAAAAAAAAAACCCAAACTGTATTGTTCTGATTCCTTAAATTTATGAATCACTTGACATAAAAAATAAGCTAGCCCTAAAAAGAAACAGGTTGTACTCATAAAAGGTAACCAAGCTAATGATTTGCAGGGCCAAATGGTTTTAGATGGTACCAATATGCAAGATATCATCGCAGGAGCAGGTAAATGAGGTGAACAAAAGGCCAATAGAATATTCACTTGTCAAGGAACCAAGAGGCTAGAATGCAGGGGGCTAGGGCAGACCCCTGAATGTTTAAATCACTGGTGAGATGTCAGTTTAGGGTGAATAATACTGAGAAAAGGGTGAAGTTCTGTGAATGAGTGCAAAAGAAAATTCTATACTCTGCTTAGCAGTCCTAGACTAGATTTAGCTTCTGGATATCCAGCATATGCCAGCTCAAAAAGAGACGGCTTATATAAATGGAAATGACAGATCTCTAGATAAGAAAAGAAATGCAATGATCCTGTGGACTGTCCAAGCTGCAAGTGCAGCACATTCCTTCCCTGTGGGAAATGTGCGTGGGAAAGCACATTACAATCGGAATCTGTTTAGTGAAGAATGTAGAATGTGAGCGAAAGGGGAAGGAGGAGGGGAAATGTGATGTTTAAATACCTAATGATGCCATCCTATAATAATCTGATGCTTCAGCCTCTAAAGTAAGGTCACGTGCTTCAGGGACCCAAAGTGCAGTTTTGGGGTTCAAGCAACTCCCATTCATTGAACATTGAGTAGGTGTTGCCAAATTTTCCTCCCGCTACCTCTCATGAGAACATTTTCATTCTCTCTCTCTCTCTCTCTCTCTCTCTCTCTCTCTCTCTCTCTCTCTCTCTCCTCTTTCCACCCCCTCCCTTCCCAGATAGACTAAACTTTCCCAGTAATTTAGGTAGGCCTTGACCTTGAGATGTTCCTGCTGCAGACTCCCAAGTATCTGAGATTACAGATGTGCTTCTTTGCCTGGCTGGTGTCTTTCAACACCACAATTCCAAACCCATTTTAATTGTCCCATTTACTTCTTTATGAAAACAATGACATCACCTAGTTGTGATCCTTTATAGCATAACTAAGGGGTCTCTTGGCTTTGTAAGACATGATGGCATTTGCTTTGGAGTAAATGTGCCTGGATTCCCTCTTTCCAAATTCCCACAGATGCTCTAGTTCCTAGAACAATGCCATACTTAGACAAGGCCACTGCGAAGCTGTTAGATTTAGATGAAATCATAAAAATAGAGAGCCTGAGATGAGATTAATGTCCTCACAAAAAGAAGAAATACAAGATCTCTCTGAAGATGCACATCAAGAAAAACCTTTGAGGACATAATCAGGAAGCTACACCCACCTCTAGGAACCTAAACTTTTTGGTATCCTGATTTTCAGACTCAGAAACTAGGAAAAAGGTCTCTGTTGTTCCAGCTCCCCATCTGCAGCAACTTTATAGCAGCCCACACTTGGACAGTATTTTTATTTTTGCCTTTGTTAATAAAGGGTCTCAGGTAACCCAGGCCAGCTTCTGGGTTTCCTGTCTCCACCTCTGAAAATCCAGTGTTCTCTGTCCACCCCCCCCCCATGATATTATTCCTCATGTCAATTTTAGTAGCTTACAAAGAGCTGTAAATTTGTTTTACTCTGGGACAATTGTTATTTTCCTTTTCCAATTGTTTGTTCATCTCATCATATCCAGCTTCTGAACATGTCTTTATGAGCTGCTGTAATAAAATGCCCGAGGAAAATAACTCATAGAGGGAAAGGTTTGATTTGGATCTGGGATTTCAGTTCCGGGTCATTTGTCTGTGCTGGGACTGTGGTGAGACAGGTCGTCATGATGGAAGCCTTTGGTTGAGTGAGCCTGTTTTCTTCCTGCCGGCTTAGATACTCAGTGTTGGAAGGGGGTGGGGGAAGAGAAAGAGAAAAACTTTTAAGGGCTGTCTACAGTTATCTACCTCCATCAAGTAGATCTTAAGTACTAAAGTTTCTACCACTTCAAATAATGCCATACAATTATGGGTCATAGATGGTAGAACCTTTGTGAGCCCTAGCACATTGTGGTGAAGCCTTTGAGGAGTCGAGGAAGATGGGGAGGGATGGGAAGGAAATAGTATTGTATTTCAGGTCCAAATTGTAGCAATGTCTGCTGATGACACTTTTATCATCCATTATCTTTTAAGCAAAAGGTGTTTATTATGCACTGTTATTTAGGAGCCCTAAACTAAACCCAGTCCATTGTAGAGTTCCTGCACCTTCTTAGCACTGGGCATTACTACTCTCTCATCTTTCTGAGATGAACTAAGACAGAAATGAGCAGTTTTAGGTTACATTTTAAAGTGCACATATTTGATATTCTGAGAAACAAAGTAAGACACAGAATGGAGTTGACAGTTGTTGTGTCCAGGCACTTCTATTGCAGCCTGTCACTGCCCTGTATGTCCTCAGTTTTGTTTCTGGCTTTACGGAACAAGACAGAGTTCATCTCTGAGACAGAACCAGAGCCAGAGCATCAGCCCTTCCATTTCCAAAACAGTGGCATCGACTCTCACACACCTAGATTTGAAATCATAAGGTAACCCAAGTTCAGCTTAATTACATAATATAATTTTTTTAAGACAAGGTCTTGCTATATAGCCCTGGTATTGTGTAGCAATTTCCTCTAAGATAAAAACTTACCATTTTAGAGGAAAACTCCTGAAGATACAGAATGTTCTAAAGCTATGATTCTCAACCACTGAGTCACAACCCCAACAGGGGTCGAATATCACATGCTACGTATTAGATATTTACATTATGTTTCATCACAGTAGTAAAATTGCAGTTATGAAATAATTTTTGGTTGGGGGTCACCACAGCATCAGGAACTATGTTAAAGGGTTACAGTGTTAGGAAGGTTGAGAACCACTGTAGGGAGGTGAAACACTCCATCTTTCAGGAAAGTGCCTTAGGATCAGATTATGAAGAACACAAAGGCTTAAGGAAATCCTGAATACCTTCCAGCTACTCTAAACCCCTCTCTCCTCAAGCGTCCATATACAACAAGGACTGCTGAGAGAGAGACCTCCCAGACAAGCTGAGCAGCCTTGAGACAGCCCAGACTAACTTTGCGACATGGAAAGGACACTCTTCAACCATTCGAGCTGGCTGCAGGCTCTACAGTGATCTCCAGGTTCCCGGCCTCTTCCCTCCGTCGCCCTTGCTGGGGTGGGCTTTGATGATGTGCCTGTCTTTGGGTTATTTCTGCTCCTTTAAGTAACCCCTCACCCATATTCCTATAAGTAACCCCAATAAAACTCGTGACCATCAAGCTGGACTTCAGTGGTGTCCTTACTTTGATCTGTCGTTTATTCTCTAGAGTGAATAGATGCATGCTCACTTTTGGAATTCACTGTGTAGACCAGGCTAGCCTCAAATTCATGGGGCATTGTTCTGTCTGCATCCTGAATGCCAGGAGTACAGTGATCTGCCATCACACTTGGCTTAAAATCTTCTTGTGAAGTGACTCTTGTATCTAGGTTTCTATTAATAAAGCTCAGGACTTTGTCATTAACTCACCTTCCTAGTTTATATCTACTACATGCTCCCAGCCCAGCCCCCGCACCAGCTTCTCCCTTAAAATAAACTCTGTAACTTATGTGTGACACTTGTGATGGATCTCCATACTGGTATAAGGAGGACTCTTTCATCAGCTTTATAACATAACAAATACATCCCTCATGCTCTCTCTTTTGTACTTTACTTGCTTTTTTAATTTTTATAAGCCTTTTATAATTATGAATTGATTTAGAATTTTTCTTAGGATCTTCCTTCTCTCTGTATAGGCTGGCAATTTGTTTTGTCCTAGCTCCTAAATTCTTCACAAGTGAAGGGGAGGACAGAGCTTGAGAAGGGGGGGAGGAGTTGGTGGGAGGACCGAGGGGGGAAAACTGGGGATGAGACTGAGCAGAGGGGGAGGAAGAGGAAGGAGAGGAAGGAGGAATAGTCTCTTTTGTGTTCCTATCCAGAAACAATCACATGTTAAAAAGATGTTTTACTCCCTAGGGAAATAAGTTTCTGCTGATTCATTCGATGTGTTTCTTTTTTTTCAGATTCTTAAATGACTATTTCTAAACACAGAAAATCCATCTAACTGAGAAAGAAGTAAATGCCTAGCATAGAACAACAGCTTTGCACACAGGATAACCCATAAAGGAAAAGATGGATGACAATGAATAGCTGCCATACAACTCCGAACAGTAACACAGCACAAGCTTTGCATTTTGAAAGGTCTAGCAATTCTATGGCTACACAGAGTAGAGCAGTGTCCTCAACCTGTGGGTCATGACCCCTTTGTTGGGTCAATGACCTTTTCACGGGGGTCACATATCAGATATCTTGCCTATCAGATATTTACATTATGATTATAATAATAGTATACTTATGGTTATGAAGTAGCAATAAGAATAATCTTATGGTCAAAGGTCACCACAGCACAAAAAATTGCATTAAAGGGTTGAAGCATTTTAGGAAGGTGCGGACCACTGGACTAGAGTAAGAGTAGTGTGAATAGTATTTAGCAATATAGACGATTATTATTGCAATTTTTGGAATTTTGTGAATTCCTTAGGTTTATCATCAACTACAGATATTTTGAGTTTTCAAGGGATAAAATACTAGGCATCATGCTTTTGCCACATATACACTCTAAACATAAGGTACAAATTACAGAGTGACCCTTCATTTTCCAAGGGGCAGTCAGTCATGACTAAAGCCTAGAAAATCCTATACTTTGCTAACTCATTTATTTTTAAAGCTTTGAAAGGAATGTTTAAAGCTACATTCATAAAAAAACATGACATATTTGAGATTCCCTGAAGCCAGACTTCAGGCTCTAAATCTGCTGAGTCAAAGTGCCACGGTGAACAGGGAACAGTGGATCTGCACTCATTGCTCTTAGAAGACCAGATGAATGAAGGGTGGACCAAATAGCAAGTGTCTAAATGGAAAGCAGCCTGACAGAGATTATGCCAAGGGTACAGCACTGGCAATTAGCTGATGTCAATAATACACTTAAGAAACACTGTGCAAGACAGATAATAAATCACAGCCAGCCATCATTAATAATCCATGACAGAAAGGAAAAAGAGAAAGCAGTCAGTAACAAGATCCACAGTGAAGCAGAAGTGTCCTATAATTAGAATTATTTCTAATGCCACAGGACTTGGGAAAGGCTTTGTAGTGAACAACATAATAAATGGCTGTGGAGTGGACGGGCACATTGTTGGTTCTCAGTTTCTTGCATATTCTATTCTAATCATGTACAGGGATGCTCTTCAAGGCATATGGTGCTATATTGGACAAGCATAATAGGGTTATTTATTCCTAAGGACATTGTAGTTCCAAACGAAAAATGTATCGACAGCCTAGCCTCTGTGGGAAGTTAACTATACAGTTTCCACCATGACAGAAGATAATGTTAGCCACCATCTCGAGGTTCCCCATATATAGAGAACTGAACACCCTTTCAATATCCAGTTGATGTTTCTGTCAAATGCTATTAAGCTTATCTTATCAACGATGCCAAAGTTCATCATAGTAAGTGCACTGTGCTAATTTTTAAACATGGCTTGGGACATTAAAGTGGCAGAATGATATGGAGTAAGATATGTAAAACATTAGAGAAAGGAAGAGGCCGTGTTGCCAAGGAGAAGACTTTGAAGGCCAAAGAAAGCTTCCTACAGGAAATGTCATAGGAGACCTACAGGATTTGAAGGAGATATCCAGGCAGAGACTGGAGCAGTGAAGATAACTTTAACCGACACACATACAAACCCTAAAAGCAGAAAGCAGCATTGCAATGTAGGAAACAAGGAGGGACTGAATCTCTGCTCCTTAGAGTCAGGTCCAATTAACTGTCCGAGGTCTAGGCTGCTGTGTGGAGCCTGGAGCAATAACAACAATCCAGGTGAGACCTGACAGAGTCTGCGCAGTAGTCATGGCAGAGAGTCTGTACAGTAGTCACAGTGGTATTAAATGATTATTACCAATGGTTTTTGAAGAAACTTAGAAAGAGGTTGGAGGTAGAATAACAGTATTTAGTGTTGATTACTGAATTACAAATTTCTAATTATTCTTTTATTATTACTTCA
Source organism: Sigmodon hispidus (assembly GCA_004025045.1). Classification (NCBI taxonomy): domain Eukaryota; kingdom Metazoa; phylum Chordata; class Mammalia; order Rodentia; family Cricetidae; genus Sigmodon; species Sigmodon hispidus. The sequence continues at coordinate 146,948 of PVIH01003773.1, forward strand.
TGGAACACAGATTAGTCAATAAATTTTGAGGAATAAATAAAGATACAAACCAAATTCAGTCAAATTTGCTTTTCTTTGTGACCTGGCTTGGAAGGAGAGTTCTCACTTCCATTTCATTATATTGGATTTTAACAATGATGTTTCTAAGATTGTTTTCCATTGAGATCTATAACATGGGAGACTATTTTGTCAAATTTTTACTTTAGGAATTCCCAAAATCCCCGCTCCCTATCCCTTTCTGTCTGCCTATCTGCCTTCTGTCTGTCTGTCTGTGTCTGAGCTGAACATGGTGACTCACCTGTACTCCCAGCACTGAAAAGGTAGAAAGATAATTTTGAGGCCAGCCTGGGACCAAAAATGTATTTGAGGCCTGACCTAGATGGCCAGACCCTGTCTCACAAAACAAAACAAAAACATCTGCATTCATCATACTTAGTCATAGCTTCTAAGAATATTTGCATTTAGCATGTGTATTATGGGACATTTTTGTGATACCAGAACTCAGGAAGCTGAGGCAGGAGGATTGTCAAGAAACCAAGGTCAGCCTTGGCTACATAGTGACATTCCTTCTCAAAATACCAAATAAAAAAATTTATATATAACTATAGTAGTATTATTGCCCCTAAAATTATATAACAGTATAATACAGTTTTGAACTCCTCCAATTAACCCCCAAATATCTTCCCAAGGTTCACTTGCTTGCTTACTCTGTAGAATGTGCGCTTTCTAAAGAATGAATAAAAGTAATAGAATGATTGAATCTGAGACCAAAGTGCTGATGATAATTTAATATTCAGCAGTCAATGTTGAGAAAGCCTGCTTGCTTTCTGATTGAAAAATGTCTTCTTTCTCTTTGGCAATTAGTTCACTATAATTTATGAGTCTTAGGTCAAGGGCTCACTCTCCATCTGGCTCTCCCCTCAGTCCTCAGAGAATAATCTCTATTGGTGTGATCAGACAGTGTATTCCAGGGCCTGGGTATTGATATAAGATTGGCCTTTGTTACTGGCAGGAACTGAATGAGCAATAGTTATGTAAAATAATAACCATTCATTTGGAGCAAAGTCTTTATAACTAAAGTACCCTGATGCATAAAGCCATGCATACATCATGGTGGGCTTTTTGTTTTCTTTTTGAGATAGGGTCTCACTATGTAGTCTCAGCTGGTCTTGAACTTGTTATAAAAGTCAGGTTGGCTTCAAACTCACAGACACTAGTACTGCCTCCTCAGTACTAGGATTAAAGGCATGGTGTGCTTTTTGTGTGGTGTTTCCACAGAAGTCTGGCTGTCAGCAAAGAATAAGCTGAAAGAAATACCCAAGGTGGGTGAACACCAGACATTTCTATTATACCTGTCAAGCCATCAAAGCACAGAAAATATTAAGTATAAATATCTGAGCTTTCATTCAAGGGTTCCTATTTTGTTCTTTAAAATACATTTATTATTGTTTTTATTTTTAGTCAGGGTCTTATGTAGCTTATTCTTACCTCAAACTCATTATGTAACTGAGGGTGGCCTTGAACTCTTCACTTTCCTGCCTCAGGCTTGAAAGTGTTGGGCTCCCAGGAGTGCAGCATACTGGCCCCGCTGCCTGGTCTCTTTTCACACTGTCCTTTCTCGAGTCTTTCTCCCTCTGTCTTTGCAAATACCCAAAGGGTATATTTCTTTAGGTTTTGCTACTGGCACAAACTAGGAAAGGCTAAGTACTTAAAAAAAAGGGGGTACTGGCAAGAGGACGTGGGGGTAACTGTGCTTGCTACCAAGCTCTCTTCAGTTTGTTCTTTGGGTCCAACATGGTGGAAGGCAAAAACTGACTTCTAAAAACTGTTGTCTACCTTCACGTGAGCACTGTGGCACATTCACGCGCTCATCACACATGAATGCACACACATACACACACACACACACACACACACACACACACACACAGGTATATTCATACCCCCAACACACATACTAAATAAATAAAATGTAAAAACAAACCCACAGAGGTTTGTGCAGATCTCAGACTCAGATGCTGCAAATCCCAACAATATGTTACTAACTCTGGCAAGAACCCTTTCAGCTACATCACCCCGTGGTGGGAATTTGCTGGGGAAGGTGTGATCATAGGGGGAGGCCAGAAGCTGGAACAATCTTCCTCAGGGCCCTACATCCCTGTTAAAGTTCCAGCACCTCCTATATAGTCACACTGGGAACCAAAACTTAAATATTTGAGAGACAAGATGCATCCAAACCAAAACAGACAGTTCCTGATTTTTTTTCTTCCCTTTAAAATATATGTATAATATCCATCTTCCTCTACCACACAGTCTATTTTTATGTAAACACAAATGTCCTGTTTTTTTTCTATACAGCATGTGCGTGTGTGTGTGTGTGTGTGTGTGTGTGTGTGTGTGTGTGTGTGTGTGTATTACATAAATGCTTGTATGAATTGGGATGATTTTGTGCTCACAGTGGTTGTGAGGTCGATATGAACCATAGTATTCTCAGCCTGAATGTGCCCTTTTGAGGTTCAGGGGCTGCTTCTGTTATGAGTGGAGCATGATCTTGATGATGAGGCATTTTCTCTCCTAAGGTCTCTGCTCAGCCTTTGTGTTAAGCAGCTACCTCATTTTTAATTGTTGTAAACCAGGCTGAGCCATCCCTTTTCTGACAATGTATGGTCTTGAGGCTGCTGTTGTGCAAATCTAGGGAATCCCTTAAAGCCTTCTCTCCATGCTCCCTGCTCATGCAGCAAAATAAATGTATGCATTGTTGAAATGCAGAGATTGAGCATTCCAGAACTGAGCTATTACTGATGCTTTCAAGCACTGTGCTCGCCTGTTAACACCAACTCAGAGGTAAAACTCACAGTAGGACCTAAATAGAATCAGATTATGCTTTAGGATATATTCTCAAAGCCAAACACAATTAGTATAGCTGTCTACTCACTGTAAAAAGAATTAGTGAATGAGGAATTACTAGTCACCACTGTAAAGAAAATTAACAGGAAATCCAAAGAAAGACTCACAGATGGTCTTCAGGTTATTGTGTACAGGCACAGCCAACTATACTTCTGATGACACTGCGGTGATGTAGATATGTGGTGATGCAGGCATGCTGGCCTGTGTGTATACTCACCAAGAAAGACCTGCAGAAAACACTTTACATGGCCCTTCACCCTCGTATTTGAAAAGCTCTCCAAATAGCCTCATACATATTCATTTCCCATTTTGCTTGTCCTCATGCATCTCGAAGAAAATATTGCCTTCTAGGTAATAAATATTAAATCCGTTCATTACCCGAGCTGGTATAACTTGGAATTAAGTATTTGGTTTTTAAAAGTTAACTTAAAAATCTAGTTAATAGGTGCTATCATGGAAAGAAAATGAGAGAAACCAACTTTAAGGAATTGTGCACACTTGGAGCTATTTAACAGCACTGTACAGACTTCAAGCTTTTCCTGTGCTCCGTTAGTGGCATGCCAAAAATATCCCAAAAGCATATGGAAGGTTCACTTTGTTTAGAAAATATATACATGGAAAATAGTACAGGAATGTTCCACAACCCAAAATGGAACACTACCCAGACATTCACTCCACTGCTTGCTCAAGTGTGATTTCAGCATTTCCTGATATCTCCGTGCAGCCAAGAAGGAGGGCATAAGAGTTTGGGCCATCCAAGGTTTCTATTGAACTTCTGTTCAGAATTTTCCTGAGCACATTTGCAAGGCATTTTCTCACTGAAGGTCAGGAAAGTGACAGAGAAGACAAGGGAATCTCTGCCTCACACACCATTGTTGGTGAGACAGTGCCTCAAACATGTCTTCCTTAAAGAGGAAGAGGCAGGAGTCATGGGATTTTAAATGCTTTTAATACATGATATCCAGAAGGGAGAGGGATAGTTCTTTCTGGTCTGCCTGGACAGGTCTGTGGCTTTGGTGCAGTGAGACTCCTTGAGATCTAATTTTGGAAGCATCTGGATATTGTAGGCCCAGCAACAGGGGAGTCAAAATACACTGAAGTAGCATAGGCCCAAAGTGAGAGATATGGGGGAGGGGATTGTGTAACTTACTAAAACACCCCATAGTTGGAATCTCAGAAACAAACTGCTGAAATTTTAAATGGTGCTAGAATTCCTGCACCAGTTATCAGAGGACTGAGCCAATGTTGTCCTGTGACTATTAGCGCATGACAATAATGTTAAACCATAAATACCCTGATCGTCTTATTCTCCCGTGTCATCCACCTATGTGATGACACTGTTATTTATTTTTTTTATGACAAAACTGAAGCAGAGGGGAAACAAAATGATTTGCTTAGAGCTGTGGGGTAAATAAATGTAGAACCCCAAACCCTACCCACCTGGGGCGATTTGAGTACAGACCCCACTCCCTACTCCTTCACTATGCTGTCTTGCAGGTGATACCAATAAATCTGGCTGACATGTTCTATTTGACTTTAGTAACATCAGCTAGACCTTGTAAATCTCAGTGAAAGACTATAGTACTACAAGATAATCATCACTGAGAGATTTCTATATATAGTTGGATACATAAGATACATAAACTTTAATGTGGTTATACATACATAAAATGTAATATATATGTATTTGAGTGTGTGTGTGTGTGTGTGTGTGTGTGTGGACATGCCACAGCATGGATGTAGAAGTCAGACTACAGCTTGCAGGAGTCAGTTTTCTTTCCATGAAATCCAGGCGTCAAACTCAGATCACCAGGGGTGGCAGCAAGTCCATTCACCCACTGAGCCACCTCAGTAGCTCAACAAATTGTAGTTTCTTACTATGACTTTGCACTAGTATCCATGATTATCTTGTATAGATGGATCCTATACAAGTAATTTTATAACAATGTATTCTTATGTCTCTCCAGCTTTTCTTCTCTTTGTTTCTATTCCAGGCAAATGCTTTTCTACATTTTATTCTTTCCTAGATTTTTAGTAACTTGATTTCAGGGAGTATCAAGTTTCTTTTATTCATTCATTTACTTATTTATTTGCACTCTGAGGACTGAACACAGGACCCCACACATGCTAGGCAAGCACTCCACTGTAGCGTATTGTGTTATTTGAGTTTGGCGACTCATGTTTGGGCCTACGGATTGAAAGAAGGCATGCACACATTGGGTCATTTGCTCAGGGAGAATGTTATTTTATTGAATTTTTATTTTAGATTAAATATGGGGGCTACTTTTGGCGGGAAGCACAGTGGGAGTTCTCCAGGGGGCTGGAGATTAGATGCATGGCACTAATCTTTAAGGGGTTTTGTTTTTAATATTTAAATAGTCTTGTTAAGTTGTCCACACTTGCCTTAAACTCATTCTGCAGGCTAAGCAGGCCTTGAACTTCCCATTCTCCTTCCTCAGCTTCCCTTGTACCTGAAATTCTAGGTATAACAGCTAATTTTGTCATTTTTCTTGGTTTTGGTTTGGTTTGGTTTGGGGAGTTTTTGTTTGTTTGTTTTTGTTTGGAAGAGTTTCTTTGTGCAGCTTTGGAGCCTGTCCTGGAACTTACTCTGTAGACCAGGCTGACCTCAGACTCACAGAGATTCCCCTGCCTCTGCCTCCCAAGTGCTGGGAAAAAAGGATGCACCACCACTGCCTGGCTAGAGCTTGTCATTATTCTTAAACTCCTGCCAACAAATAAAAGTAAGGGATAGAGAAGAATAAATAAACAGAAAATCCATGATTCATAACAGTCATCAACATGACTATATGAAGAAAATAGGAATTTTCAACAAGTGAAAAAAATGCAGATTCTTAATTCCTGAATGGAAAACTAAGTTGTGGATTTTTAATTATTAGATCATATGTTCTCAGTTCTGATTTAAATTTACTTATTTAAATTTTTATTTATTTATTTATCTATTGTGTGTATATATGTATGTGTGTATGTGTGAGTGTGTATGTGTGTATGTGTGTGTATGTGTGTATTTGTGTGTATGTGTGTGCATGTGTGTATGTGTATGTATGTATGTGTGTATGTGTGTATGTGTGTGTATGTGTATGTGTGTGTATGTGTGTGTATGTGTGTGTATGTGTGTGTGTGTATGTGTATGTGTATGTGTGTGTATATGTGTGTATGTGTGTATGTGTGTGTATGTGTGAATGTGTGTGTATGTGTGTGGGTGTGGGTGTATGTGTGTGTATGTGTGTATGTGTGTGTATGCGTATGTGTGAATGTGTGTGTATTATGTATGTGTGTGTATGTGTATGTGTGTGTATGTGTGTGTGTATGTGTGATGTGTATGTGTGTATGTATGTGTGTGTATGTGTGTATGTGTATGTGTATATGTGTGTGTATGTGTGTGTGTATGTGTGTATGTGTGTGTATATGTATGTGTGTATGTGTGTGTATGTGTGTGCATGTATGTGTATGTGTATGTGTATATGTGTGTGTATGTGTGTCTATGTGTATGTGTGTATGTGTATATGTGTGTGTATGTGTGTATGTGTGCGTTTATGTGTATATGTGTGTGTGTGTATGTGTGTATGTGTGTGTATATGTATGTGTGTATGTGTGTGTATGTGTGTG